>BQNB010009805.1:1144-67151 GCA_026074375.1 Tanacetum coccineum
TATTTTGAGTATTTAGTTAGAACTTTATCCCATAACCAAATAATAAACCTAATCAAATTTTAATATTCAAAATTAACTTTGATCGATAAAAAGTAAAAGTCAAGAAGAAAATGAGAGAAAACTGAATTCAATGTGCCAATGTATGAGCTCTTGACTTCAAATTTTTAGTTTTCAATCTACTTAGGGCATGTTTGGTACAAGGAGTTCAAGATAAAGAAATAAAAATGATTTGATTTTCTTTGTTTGGTTGGCAGAGAAATAAAAATGGTTGAGATTTTATTTCTTTGAGGAGTTGGGTCCTTTGTAATTTGTGTGTAAATCATTTCCATTATAATTGATGTGGAAACCATTTCTCACTTGTGAGAATTCATTTGAGCCACAAAACAAAAGAGAATTATTTACGATTTATTTATTTATTATTTATTGTTATTATAAATATTAAAATAATAATAATTATTATTAATTATTTATTTTATTATTATTATATATTATTATTTTTTATAATAATAATCTTTTTTATTATTATTATTTGTTTATTTATTTATTTTTCTATTTAAATCTTTTTTAAAAGAAAAAAAAAGATTTGCGTGATTATTATTTTTTTCAATTCTCTAATGCTACCAAACGGTGGAATTCAATAAACTATCTCTCTGGATTTCATTTATAAGAAATACAATTCTTTACTTCATTTCTAATCTCTGAAATTCTCTGTACCAAACGTGCTCTTAGGGTAATAGCTAGGATGTGAAAGGAAAGACGTTTAAGCACACCTCAATCTAATATAAAATTAGAGTAACATCATACTACTTTTTATTGTCAACAGAGTTAGTGTAAGATTTGAAAAAAAAATTATAAATTTAAAAAGTAAGGGGAATATAACTGGTAAGATTAAAAAAATATTCCGAATAAGGCAATTATGTACATGATCGTGTAGAAGAGACATATAAAACCGGGTGTAATAAGGGATCAGAAGATCACATTTATCATTGACATTACAACTTTCTCTTTATACAATATATTTCATTATCAATTTTTAATTGAATAAGACAAACAACTTTACTACTCAAATACATCCACATAAACAAATTAAATCACTCACACAACTCATTTTTGGGCCACACGACTCTTTCACGACTCGGTCTTAGGGACGACCGAGTCCTTTGTTTTCTGCCTCAAGATGCGTCGATCATGGGTCGACGTAATAACGAGCATGCGTCCAAGACGCCTCCGCCCCAGCACTATACGCGTTCTTATCTGGTTATTACGGTTGGTCTAGCTTGCCGAAATACATGGAAAAGTATTAACTGAAGTATTAACTGCGGCTTCAGTATGCTAAATCTAGTGTTAATTTTAACGTACAATGCCACAATTATTTTAGGTCATCAAATGGTCATCATGCTAATAATTCATCGTATGAATTCTCATTAGAGTAAGACAGGTTTTCAAAAAAAGAAAGAAAAAACAAGCAATAATTGTACAAAACAAAGATCGTCATCCTAATATAGTTAGGTTCACACATCACTAACCAACTCATATTCCAAAGCATCTAAATACGTAGCATTGTAACCGATAATTTGTTTGTATATGTATATAAAGGGGATGAACGAATTAAGGTCGGCCTTTGAATATTGAGTTAGGTTATAATTAAAAGAATCAAGTAGTTGTTAAAAAACAATAGTGGGGCTTTGCTTTTCGCCTCATATAACCAGAATATGTCGAACTATCCACGAGATTTTATTTGACTTTACATCCAATTGGTCAGTCATAACTCGCAAACCGTAAAGCGTTAAGTGACGAAGTCAGCGGCCATGACTTCGAAATTAAATTTCAAAGAAAAGCATACCAAAATCGCATCTTTAGCCACATGGAGGCGTCGTTACACGCCGGAACAAGCAATCGTATTAAATAACAATCGTTCACTATTTTGCTTATAACTCTCAAACCGCTTAAAATTAGATGACGTCGTTAGGGGATGTGGATCCGCAATTAATTTTTTTTTGAACGGCGGAATGCACATATATAGAAAAAAAACTCTAACAAGATGCTAGAGGAATGTTACAAAATGTTACAAGAAGTTCTTACAAGCCAAAATTGGGTCTCGTATCCAACCAATCCATAAGGGATGCGACTTTTTGAGCCTATGAGTAATCCATGAGTGGGAGAGAAGCTTGATTTCTTCCACTAAAGTGTCTTCACGAGGGGGCTTTAAGTCCAAACAAACCCGGTTGCTAAAACGCCAAATAACCCATGTGGTACCCTGGACAACCACATCAAAACATAATTTCGATAGGGAATTAAAATTTGTCAATGTTCCCCACTCGATTACGTTTTTCAATTGATTCGAATAGTCATCTAAACCCCACCAGTATGCTATTTTCTTTCATAGTGAAGCAGCCAAAAAGCAATCAACAAACAGATGCTGGTTCGATTCCAAGTCCTTATCACACACCGGGCATCTTTTTGAGTGGATGTCGATCTCCATATCATCAAGGTTGCAACGAGTAGGATCCGTAATTAAATTGAGAAGAAAAGAATACCGGAATCGTTGCTTCCAGCGATCGGAAGCTCTGTTTGCGCCGTTAGAAGTATAGACGTTTGTCGAAAAAGAAAGCAAAACATCTTTTTTGGATTATGCAATTGAGTACCTATCAAAGTCTTGATTCTTTTATCAAGATAGCTATCTTTAGATCTTTTTTATCTTTAGTTTTATTTTTTAATAATTATACTTATTTTCTATTCAAGTTTTCACGATTTCGCCGCTTGAATTGCGGTGGAGTATTATTTGTTGGATTAGAGGTCAGATTCCGTATGTGGGCTTAGATTCGTTAGAGATTATGATTAGGGTTTCTATGCATCTACTTTTAATAATACGTATATTCTACTGATTTTTATCATCTTAAATTAAACGCGGCTTATGCTAAATCTAGTGTTAATTTTAACGTATAATGCCGCAATTTTTCGATGTCATCAAATGGTGATCATGCTAACAATTTATCGTGTGATTCTCGTTAGAGTAAGACAAGTATATACCAAAACTACAAATTTACATATATTATTATTTTCCGCTATACATCATCACTTTGGACGAATATTCAACTAGTAAAATAAGAAAGAAAAACAACCAATAATGTACAAAACATGCATGATATATATATGTCGCAATCTTAACGAAACAATTAGATTCACACGTCACTAACCAACTTATATATTCCAAAGCATCTAATACGTAGCATTGTAACCGATAATTTGTTTGTATATGTATATAGAGGGGATGAACGAATTAAGTCGGCCTTTGAATATTGAGTTAGGTTATAATTAAAAAAAAGGCAAATGATACAAAAATGTACACAACTTAATAGTCATTTTCAATCAAGGTATCACACTTTTTTTCTTGCATAAAAAGGTATCCAACTTATTTTTTAGCCAATTTGGGTATTTTCGTTAAATATTTAACTATCATCCGTTAAGGGTTTTACATTACAAGTCCACCACCGCCGCCACCATCATCAATTCTTTCACTTATAAGGAGACATGATCAATTGAATTATGTAGGATTGTCGCCATTATTACTCTCTAATGTTGACTTGATGATTTTTGTTTTATGATTTAATTATGATATCATCATGTTCGTATTTTACATATGCATATGTGTGATCTCATATTTATCGAGTTAGAATACGAGGCTCAATGTTGTTCCAACACCTCATGGTGACCAATACTATTTCTAATGTTTCTTCTGTGTGATCATGTCTCCCTTATGTTTGATATTTTATATAATTCAATTGATCATGTCTCGTACACAATTCAATTGATCATGTCTCTCACAACAATATTAAAAGTACGCGTACTGAGTGATTTGCTTTCACTTTGTTCATTATGTGATATGGGTTGGCGGTTTGTGGTAGTGGTGGTGGGTGTGGTCGTGGTTTGCGTCGGTGGTGGGTAGGGTTGGTGGTAAAGGTGGTGCTTGGTAGTGATGGTGATGGTGGTGGTGGCGACGGTGAATTTGAAATGTAAAACACTTAACGGATTATAGTTAAATATTTAACGAAAATACTCAAATTGGCTAAAAATTTAAAGTTAAATGCCTTTTTGTGCAAGAAAAAAAGTACGATACCTTAATTAGAAATGACCCTTAAGTTGAATATCTTTTTATGTCATTTGCCCTTAAAAGAACGCTAAAATAATAGTCTTCGAATGGAACCTTTCTTGTCAGACAAAACAAAGTGGGGGCTTTGCTTTTCGCCTCATATAATCAGAATCTGTCGAACTAACGTCCACAAGATTTTATTTCACTTTACTCCACAATCTTTGAACAATATTTCATCATTTGACTTTCCAAATATACGGCCGACATCTTATCTAGTACGTACAATGTAATACATCAGATATAATCTCTAATTTTGACCAGGAGATCAAGTCTACGTACTGTCATTGGTTTAAATAGTTGATTTTATTGTTTAAATAGTTGATTTTATTTTTCCTTTCTTAGATACAGTTTATTATGTCTGAGAATTTATGTCAGATCATTCATGTAACCACTAACCAAAACTTTTGGTTAGTGCTTAAAAGTAACATTTATGAACATTTTTTTTTTCGACATTTTTCTCTGTCAGATTTGGATGAAGTCTGAGATACCTTCACCATCACCTAACGTCCCGACAGTCAAAGCTCTTTTTCAAGCTGGTTTGTGTATGGGTGTGTATTTAATCATGGAACCCCGTTATCCACTATCAAGAATCATTGAACCGGTTTATAAGAGATGGGGATTTGTTGAACGGTTAAGCTATCAGTACATGTGTAGCTTTACAACCCGTTGGAAATATTATTTCATATGGTCAGTCTCAGAATGTTCTATGATTCTTTCGGGCCTTGGTTTTAGTGGATGGTCTAATTCATCTCCTCCCATAGCACGATGGGGACGGGCCAAAAATGTTGATATTTTGGGTGTTGAGTTTGCAAAGAGTGCTGCAGAGATACCGCTTACGTGGAATATACATGTCAGCACATGGCTTCGTCATTGTAAGTTTCCGTTACTTGTCTTTCCTTTATTCTAACCAACCCCTTTACTTTATTTACAATGGTACTTTTTTGTTTGTTTTATGTTGTGGTGTCAATTTGTGTGCGTTCATACTGCTTTCTTTATATCTCTTAAAGTTTGTATTTTATTTATGTTTCTGAAATGAGCAAACATTGTTTTATAAAGTGATGACGTATAAAAAGTCTAACATGACTTTGGGCCAAGTCCAAACTATTAAGATAAAGCTTTGGCTCAATTAAATAAGAAATAAGCATAACGGACCGAAACTAAGTCCAAGTATTGCACTGGCAGCGGTCCGGAGGTATTAAGACGGACGCGGACTATCCTTAGACCGCTTCCGCAAGGCTACTCAGCGGACTAACTAACGTCCGCGGAAGCTAGTTCGCTGCAGCAATCACGATAATCACGGATCCTTGCCCGACAAGGGTCCCACTCTGGCCACTAACAGATTATGCGCAAAATACTGGGAAACCCTAGTACTACTCACCTATAAATAGGAGTCATCGTACATTCCAAAAAGGTACACATTACTCTCTCACTCTGACACGTATACCTCTGACAACATGATCTCTTACTCTCACGCCGGAGTCTAATCGTGGGGTCCGTCCCCACGGTAAGACTAACGATTTACTTTTATTTGCGCAAGAAACTATCCAAATCACTTGATTTAGTACAAGATCCAACCCATTTACAGCTTGCTGGTGCGACCCAACAAGCGGTCCAGGTCCAATTCAAACCTATAACACAAATTGTACTAACAAGTTGGCGCCATCTGTGGGACCCGAACGCAACTAAGTTCCTTAAAATACTTACCATGAGCACACATTCTGGTCCTTCTCCTACCACAAACACGTTCGCCGTGCGAAACACGGTGGGAAGAGGAAAAAAATCACAAGAAAACCCAAATGAGCTCGCATCCGATGCAGCTCTTAGGGAATTTTGTGATAAGAACTACAATCAGTTGCTGCCAATCCTCGCTGAAAAGATGCACCAAGAGAACGTGCAACAGGAGAAGCTGAAGGCAGTAAAAGCTTATCTCAACTTTGAGGAGACCCCACAGCACTCCGAGTCGGGGGCACCAAGCAGAAGAAGGGATGTCAGGAAAAGACTCGGACCAAAAGATGTCCGCAGCATGTCCAGAAGCCCTGAACCAAGACGCGACCCATCCAGATCACCTAGAAGAAAAGATCCGAAAAGGGAGATGGTGTTCAGAAGATTAGAAAAAGGTGTATTCCATAGGTTGGATGACAAAGAGAAGGGTATGTCCGCATACTCCGGTAGTTCAAGGCGTCAGTCATGTCACAACAGCCGCGGAGACACCGAAAGCTATTATCAGAATTCTCGCTCGCGAGGAACGGAGCCCGCTCCTAAGAGGCATCATGATAGAAAAGCATACTCACGTAAGGGAGAAATGATGTCAGAAAGTGAAGACAGTGCAGGAGGACATTGGAAATCTAAATCCAAGAAGCAAAAGTCAAGTGTGGAGGATGAGGACCTATCCCAGCCATGGGTATGCGAGGAAACGGATCCGTTCACGCTTCGCATTCGCTATTTCTATCTACCAAAGAGGATCTGTATGCCTAGCTATGTCAAAATGTATGACGAAAGTGAAGATCCGGAAGATCACATTAAGATTTTTCAGTCCGTAGCCAAGGTAGAACAGTGGGCGATGCCAACGTTGTGTTACATGTTCAATTTCACACTCATCGGAAATGCAAGGGTTTGGTTTGATGATCTCCTTCCGGAATCCATAAATAGTTATGATGACCTGAAAGAAGCATTCTTGGCAAATTACCTCCAGCAAAAGAAGTGCATCAAAGACCCTGTCGAAATCCATCACATAAAGCAGAGGGAAGGGGAGTCTATAGAATATTTTGTACGGAGGTTCAAGATTGAAAGTAGGGATGTTAAAGGGGCACCGGAAGTCATGAGAATCTCAAGATTCATGCATGGAATCACGAACCCTGAGCTGATCAAGCGTTTGCACGACAAGATCCCAAAATCCGTAGACAAAATGTGGAAGATAACCACAGATTTCCTTAGAGGAGAAGTGGCAGCTGGCAACCAGGAACGGAAGAAGACATTTTCGCCATGGAGGCAGCAAGATACCAGGCATAGACAAAATTTCAAGAAAAGAGGCTTTAAGAATCAACAAAGGTCAGAAAAAAAGCAAGACAGGTTTGCCCTCCTCTCGAAAACCTCAAAAGAAATTCTGGCTCTAGAAAAGGGGAAATTCAAAGCTTCACCTCCGATGACGACTCCGGTCGAAAAGCAAAATAGCAACAAATTTTGTGAATTCCACGGAGAGGTTGGACACAACACCGACGAATGCATGCACCTGAAAAGACAAATAGAAGAACTACTAAAAAGCGGAAAGTTGTCGCATGTAATAAAGGAGATAAAGCAAAATAACAGGAAAGATCCACAGAAAACAAATAAGAAAGGGGAAGCATCCGGAAAAGATAAAGCCTTGGTGATCCTCATGGTACAGCCTTGGCAGAGGGTGGCTAGGCAGAGAATCACCCAAAGCTTCTCACCCTATCCGGAAATTTCATTTCCACCCATAGATGAGGAAGAAGGAGCCGAAGGGCCAATGATCATTGAAGCGGAAGTCGGCGGCCACTTCATACACCGCATGTATGTAGATGGAGGGTCAGCTTCGGAAATAATGTACGAACACTGCTTTAATAAGCTCCTTCGAGAAGTTAAAAGCAAAATGGTTTTGGCCACTACTCCTCTAATAGGGTTTAGCGGCGAAATAATATGGCCGCTGGGACAAATATCATTGCTTGTGAAAATTGGAGATGCAGAACATTCAACTTCAGCTTTGATGAACTTTGTGGTTGTAAGATCAGCATCTCCGTACAACATAATTATTAGAAGGCCAGGAATCAGAAAGATACAAGCAGTCCTGTCAACTGCTCACGGAATGCTAAAGTTCCCTGTGGAATGAGGAGTTCTCACAATAAGAAATAGTAAGATTGTAACCATAGAATGCGCATCAATTGTAGGGCCAAGAGAACAACCTCCTGCCATCAATCAAGCAGTGGAAGAAAGAATAAAGGTGGCAATAAACCCAGAGTATCCGGATCAGACGGTAATGATCGGATCCACACTTACAAAAGAAGGCCGAAGCAAGCTGTGTGACTTGCTCAGACACAATCTAGATATATTTGCATGGAAGCCTGCGGATATGATAGGTGTTCCGAGGCATAATGCGGAACATCATTTAAACGTCCGGGAAGGTTGCCCTCCAATAAGGCAAAAGAAAAGGGGTCAGGCAGCAGACAGAAACAAAGCAATCCAAGAAGAGGTTGGAAAACTCGTCGATGCCGGAATAATGAAAGAAGTCCACTACCACAGCTGGTTGTCCAATCCAGTCATGGTAAAGAAACACGACGGAAGCTGGAGGATGTGCGTCGATTTCAAAGATTTGAACAAAGCATGCCCCAAAGACGGTTATCCACTACCGAAAATTGATTGGAAGGTAGAATCCCTTTATGGATTTCCCTTTAAATGCTTCCTGGATGCATACAAAGGCTACCATCAGATCAAGATGGCAAAAGAGGATAAAGAAAAGACAACATTCATCACAAGCCAAGGGATATACTACTATTCCAAGATGTCATTCGGTCTAAGAAATGCTGGAGCAACCTACCAACACTTGGTGGATAAGGTGTTCCATAAGCAAGTTGGTAGAAATCTGGAAGTGTATGTGGACGATTTGGTTATCAAAAGCCGTACTAAAGGAGAAATCATTAAAGATATTGAAGAAACCTTTAAAAAACTAAGAAAAATCAATATGAAGTTGAACCCAAAGAATTGCACATTCGGAGTTAAAGAAGGGATGTTTTTAGGGTACAAGGTTAATACAAAAGGAATGAAGGTATGCCCAGATAAGTTAGACGTTGTCTTGAGCCTACCGTCTCCAAAATGCTTGAAGGATATGCAGAAGCTTAACGGAAAGCTAGTAAGTCTAAACAGGTTCCTAGCAAAGTCAGCTGAGAAGTCGCTACCATTTTTCAAAACCCTGAAAAAATGCACGAAGAAAAGTGATTTATGCTGGACTGACGAAGCTGAATCCGCGTTCAAGCAAATGAAACAGCACATAGCAGAGCTCCCCATGCTAACGGCACCGGAAGAAAAGGAAGAACTCATCGTTTATTTGGCAGCAGCAAGAGAAACTGTAAGCGCAGTCCAGATGACCGAAAAGGAAGCAAAATAGATGCCAATCTATTTTGTAAGTCGTGCTTTGAGGGGTCCGGAAGTGAACTACACGTCAATGGAAAAACTAGTCCTAGCGTTGGTGCATGCTAGTAAACGCTTAAAGAGATATTTTCAAGCACATCTAATCATAGTGATCACGAACCAGCCAATAAAGCAAGTGTTATCCAAGCCGGAAGTAGCAGGTAGACTACAAAAGTAGAGCATAGAATTAGGAGAGTATGCTATACATTACAGACCTAGAATATCCGTTAAAGGACAGATCTTGGCAGACTTCATAGTTGAGCGACCGAAAGAAGATTCCACGGACACCCCAATGAAGATCGAAGAAAAACTGTCGGAACCATGGATACTGTTTACAGATGGGTCATCTTGCGCAGATGGTTCCAGTGTAGGACTAATACTCACAAGTCCGGAAGGAATGGAATTCACTTATGCTCTAAGATTTGAGTTTGAAGCAACCAATAATAAAGCTGAGTATGAGGCATTAATTGCGGGTCTGAGAATAGCAGAACAAATGGGAATCAAAAGCCTCCAGGCAAATGTAGATTCATAATTGGTGGCTAACCAAGTTAACGGAACTTATATTGCGAAGGAAGTGGATATGATTCGATACTTGGAAAACGTAAAGACGCTCACCAATGGCTTTCGGATGTTCACAATCAAACAGATTCCAAGAAGCAAAAATAAAAAAGCTGACGCATTAAGCAAGATAACATCCACCAGTTTTGCACACTTAAGCAAACAAGTATTGGTTGAAGAGCTTAAGGAGAAATCAATAAATAGGGCAGAAATACTAGTAATAGTAGAAGAAGAAGGGGAAACATGGATGACCCCAATTCATGACTACATTACAAGAGGTATCTTACCAGCAGAAGTGGATATGGCAAGGGCTGTCAAACGTAAATCACAGCGGTACTCCGTAGTAAATGAAATTCTTTACAAGAAATCTTTCCTTGATCCATGGCTAAGATGTGTCGGACCACTTTAGGCAAACTATGTCCTTAGGGAAACACATGAGGGATCTTGCAGCATGTACGCGGGCTCAAGATCAGTGGTATCTAAAGCTTTGCAAATTGGATACTACTGGCCTACTATGCATAAAGACGCAAGGGCATTAGTATGGGCATGTAAAAACTGCCAGGAAAACCGACCGATCCTGTAACACCCCCAAAAATGTGTCGCAGCGGAAATATGTCCGGGGGTGTTACAGATTGGTACCAGAGCCAAGGTTATAGAGAACCAGGTCAAATATTTTTACTTGGACTATAACCATTTTCAAACATTGCATCATACAAAGGGATGTTCATGGGCCATTCATTCATACATTACTTGTTGCATTAGTTAAGTGTACTAAGATGGCCAGCATTGGTTCACAATACGTGTTTATAATATATTTAAGTATATTATTATTGGTCCTTAAATAGTATAAATATATATATATATATATATATATATATATATATATATCTATATATATATACTTAACACTAAGCCAATGCTTTATATTTTACACTTATTTATATAAGAGTTATTATATAAATACTAGAACATTCTTAAAGACAAAGTATACTATAAACTCGTATGTCCTAAACATTAATATATCTTATATGATAGATACCATCATTCATTCATAACATCATTCATGTATACCACCAATCATTCATACCATCGTCCATTCATACCATGATGCATTCCATTTCGCCATGTCCATTTCAACACTGCCATTGAAGCATATCATTCCCCAGCATCATCGTACATCGTGTGCACCTTTCATAGTGCACGCATCCTGCATGTTTTCATATAAAGATGATTTATATAAACTTTTGCTTGTGCAGGTTATGGCTGCATCCACTATTCCCGTTTCTGCTGAGGAGAATCTTGGGGACCCAATCGATATCCGGGTAGATGTCATTCACCCAGAGCCTGTCACTGCAGTTGCTTTTCCTGTAGCGGCCATTATGAGGACACAAGCCCAACACGGGGAGGCTATACGAGGCATACAGGAGCACTTATTAAGAGTGCCCATATAGGAGGAGCTGATGGCTCTGAGATTTAGGGCAGATATTGCTGAGACAGAAAATGCTTCATTGCGTACTAGGATCAAGACTACAGAGGCAATCGAGAAGATTACTCATAACCGTGAGAGACAGGCTCGTGTTAAGATTGAGCAGCCATTTGGCTCGGGTTAAGAGTCCCACCCGCTCAGGCACCGAGAGGACTTTAGGAAGCTCAAGGAGCTCGTGACCAGTCAGTTCGGACGGCACTCATAGATATCTTGCTTCTGATTTATGTACTAGCTTGTATTGGAGATTTTTAGTATTAAGAAAACATGTAGTCTTTTGGTGGGAAGAAACAATGAACCCAATTATCTATTAAATTGTGGTATTATGAAAACTTCGTAAATTTTATTTCAACTCTCTATTATCCATGCAAACCGCTTACTAAAACATTATGATTTTATGAAACGTATCACTGTCACATAATAAACTATTTCGATGTCTCTCATAAACTGTTTCGTGGGAAAAAAAATTAAAACTATTTTGTTATAGATTCGTAAACAATTTGTTATCACAACATATACTCCTTACTATTACATTATGAACTGACACGTGATTCCTTCGAAGTTTATTTTGATACCACCTCATAAACAATTTTAGTATTGTCTCATAAACAAAGTCGATGTCATTAACAAACTACCTTACTATCGATTGATAAACTATCATTTTATAAACCATCTTACTATCGTTGATAAATTATCTTACCAATCGTTCAATAAACTAACATTTTATAAACTATTCTCAATCATTTCACAAATACCTTATAAATTACCTTCTTGACATCTTATATACTATTTTGCAATCATCTTAAAAACTACGTTACTATCACTTTATGAAGTATCTTGTTCTTACCTTATGAAACCATTTCTCATCACATAAATTATTTTATTATCAACTCATAAGTCATTTAGCTATCATCTTGAAAACCATCATACGATTTCTCACAAACCATTTTATTGTCATTCTATCAACAACCTTGCATCCACCTTGTAAATCATTTTGTCATCTTATAAAACTCTTTGACACTTCTTTATACATAACACAATTTTGACAAAAATGAGCATCGCATCGTTAGCCCTCAAATATACATAGCCTGATCACCTATGTATAATTCAGGAAGGACTATGCCATGCTGAGAGTAGTCACCATGTAACATTTGTCAATAAATCCATTTTTACTTACATCCTTGAAAAAAAAATGTTTTGTGTGCGTAGTCGTAAAACGCGTTTACTTTGGGAAATCGAATTAGTAACCATAGCAACTAAGCAGACCTTTACTCCATCTTACTATAAAGTTGACATCATCTTATACAAAATCCTAAGCCGAAAAACCGAGACGCATCACTAGTCGACCTAGGACAATTCGCTATCAAATTTGCTCGCCATTAGAGAATTTACTAAATCATCCATTCAACATCAACCTAATGCCCATATAGCTTGGTAGTTTCAACGTCATAATTGGTATGGATTGGTTGTCAAAATATCATGCCATGATAGCTTATGCCGAGAAGATCATTCGTATTCCATGGGGAAATGAAACATTAATTGTTCGTAGTAATGGAAGCGACAACAGACACGGGTCCCAATTAAACATCATCTCGTATACCAAAACCCAAAGGTGCTTGCTAAAAGGATGCCATGCCTTTTTGGCACATACTACCATAAAGGAGGCCAAAGACAATTCAAAGGAGAAGCGACTTGAAGACGTACCAACAATTCGAGATTTTCTCAAAGTATTTCTTGAGGACTTACCGGGTATTCCACCAGCCCGAAAAGTGAAATTTTGAATCGATTTGATACCTGGTGCTGCACCTATAGCACGGGCGTCTTATCAATCAGCACCGTCCAAGATGAAAGAATCATCGAATCAACTGAAGGAAATTCCCGACAAGGGCTTCATAAGACCCAGATCCTTACCTTGAGGAGCTCCGGTCTTGTTATCGAAAAGAAGGACAGATCCTTTTGAATGTGGATCGACTATTAAGAATTAAACAAGCCGATGGTAAAGAATCATTATCCACTCCCAAGGATCGACAATTAATTTGATCAACTACAAGGATCCAATGTTTATTCTAAGTTAGACTTGCGATCAGGTTATCATTAGCTTCGAGTACATGAAGAGGATATTCCAAAGACGGCATTCAAAACTCGGTATGGTCATCACGAGTTCCAAGTTATGCCATTTGGTTTGACGAACGCATCGGCGGTATTTATGGATCTCATGAATCGGGTATGGAAACCATATTTAGATAAGTTTGTGATTGCCTTTATTGACGATATATTAAGAAAAAGAAAGAACATGAAGAACATCTTAAGGTAATTCTGGAATTACTTAAGAAAGAAGAATCGTATGCTAAATTCTCTAAATGTGAATTTTAGATTCCCAAGGTACAATTTCTCGGCCACGTGATTGACAGTCAAGGCATTCACGTGGATCCCGCCAAGATCAAATCTATAAAAGATTGGGCATCTTCTAGGACTCCAACGAAGATACGTCAATCTTTAGGTCTTGCTGGATACTACTAAAGATTCATTGAAAGATTTTCAAAAATCGCTAAGCCAATGACCAAACTCACTCAGAAGAAAGTCGCCTTTGAATGGGGTGACAAGCAAGGAGCAGCTTTCCAAACATTGAAAAATAAGTTGTGTAGCGCACCTATCTTAGCTCTCCCTCAAGGAGATGATAACTTCATTGTTTATTGTGATGCATCGCATAAAGGATTGGGTGTGGTATTGACGCAAAACGAGAAGGTAATTGCTTACGCATCACGATAGTTGAAGATTCATGAGAAGATTACTACTCATGATTTGGAATTTGGTGCAGTGGTGTTTGCTCTAAAAAATTGGAGGCACTACTTGTATGGGACCAAGTGTACGGTGTTCACAGATCATAAGAGTCTACAACACATACTTGACCAAAAGGAGTTGAATATGAGACAACATCGTTGGTTAGAGTTGCTCAGCGATTATGATTGTGAGATTCGTTATCACCCGGGAAAAGCGAATGTTGTTGCTGATGCTTTAAGCAAGAAAGAACGAATTAAACCATTAAGTGTCCAAGTCTTAGTGATGACTATTGGTTTGGATCTTCCCAAACAAATCTTGAATGCACAGACTGAAGCACAAAAACCAGAGAATCTTAAGAACGAAGATGTAGGAGGTATGATCAGGAAGGATATACCAAAAGAAAAGTTGGAACCCCGCACCGACGGAACCCTATGCTTAAACATCAGGAGTTGGTTTCCAGGTTATGGTGACTTGAGGACTGTGATCATGCACGAGTCCCACAAATCAAAAATACTCCATCCATCCGGGTTCTGACAAGATGTACCAAGACATGAAAAAACTATATTGGTGGCCCAATATGAAAGACGAAATTGCCACCTATGTTAGCAAATGCTTGACATGTGCTAGGGTCAAGGCCGAACACCAAAGGCCATCGGTTTTGTTGATACAACCCGAGATACCCCAATGGAAGTGGGATAACATCACAATGGATTTTGTCACAAAAGATTCCTAAGTCGTCTCAAGATTATGACATCATTTGGGTGATTGTTAACCGACTTACTAAGTCTGCAATCATTATGCCGAAGAGAGGTCCTGAGTTCACATGGGAACGCGAAGAACAATTTCAGAAGAAGTATCCGCACCTTTTTGCTAAACCCGTACCTTCGTTAAGTGTTGCGACTTGAGCCTTGGGGACAAGGCTCTTCTATCGGGTGGAGACTGTAACATTTCTCATTTTCAGGTCATTTACGACTTTAATTATTCCATTATTTATTTTTAGAGTTTTGCGCGTTTGCTTTTAATTATTATCTTATAGTTAAATCGCGTAAACTAAAAATCAACGTTCAACGTAAACGGACACCAAACAAATTAAAGTTTACATCAAACAAGTTGTTTATATGATTATTAGGAAGTAAAATTTATAACTTTTTGTTAATTTATTTTGTTGGTTTCGTTAAAACGCTACGTTTTCGACAATAACATACATCGGCATACCCTAAGCACCTTTACCCATCTAACACTCAACAAAACCCACTCTATACCCAATACACAAAAATTTATTCATTTTATCATGTTATAACACCTTATGGCCAGATATGGGTGTTTACACAAGAAATAAACACAAAATACCCACTAACCCCTATTTTGCACATGGTAAACCTTACACAGATACAACACAAGGACTCAAGATTTCTAAAGATTGGCACAATCATATGTGTAACCTAGCGCACCTCTTACGGCTGACCATGGTGACCATGTTGAGCCGTGAGTTTTGCCTAGGGAGGAAGAGAGGAGTTCTTACAACCTTGTACCCAAACCACTTCATTCCATGGTTTCATTTTTAGTAGTTTATGGTATCCTAGTTACTATATAAAGGAATGTATACACACTAGTAACATTTACACTCTCTAAACAAATTACTAAAGCACACCACTCTCTCTAAAACATACCAAAACCCACGGCTCATTTATAATCAACTAGGGTTTCATTTTAATTTTGTATCCAAGGCATTCCAAGTATTCAAGTGTTCATTCTAAGGTTATCTAAGGTTACTCAAGGTGTTAACAAGCTTGGATTCGGGTTTAACAAGGATTAATCAAGAAAACATATTTAGGGTTTTCTTGATTAGGGTTTTGATTTTGGAAGCTTGGTTAGGGTTTTTATCTTGTGTTCATCATTTTACCCATCTTCTATAAGGTCTATTTAAAGTATTCAATGTTCATTCATTAATTATCTTATGTGTGCATACTTGTTATATATGTTAAACATTACCTAGATTCATTTTTGTGACACATGAGGTATTTTAAAGCATATATAATTTGAATTTATTGTTGTTTGGGGTGAAATAATACTTGAAATAAAGGTACATGCTTGGTATAAGTGTTAAATAATTTATAAGAATGAATTACAAATTAGATGGTGTTGAAGGTTTAATTACAAGTTGATGTGTAAAAGATCACAAGGACATGGATTTCATTTGGTCAAGTGTTATGGAATTTTAAAGGACTTAATATATGTAAGATATATGGTATAATACTTGGTAAAATAATGGTGCAAAGTTCCTAAATGAAAGTAATTATAAAACTAGTTTTATTAATCATAAACCCTAATTAACTTTTAATACCTACTATTTGGATTCGACATTAAACCCATACATTTTATATTTTATTAAATTATTACTCTTCACAAGGATCGTAAACATGTAAAGAACTCAAAAAACAGATTTATAACGAAGAAGATATGACATTTACAAGTTTACGTTAATTAATCGTATAAAAGTTATTTTATATAAATACTTTCTGTCTCAGATTTGATCTATAAAAATAAATATTTTATAAACATAGCACTCTTCATGACGAATCCAAGGACATAAGAAACTCGAGAAACCGAATTAAAATGAACACGTTATGTATTTTATAAGTTATATATAATTAATTACATAAAAACAGTTTTCATGAACAGTAAAAGTAACTGTTCATCACAGATTTAATTTTTATAAATATGATATTTTGATAGTTTTTGTCAATACGAAGTCGTGGACATAAGAAACATATAAAACGGATTCAAAACGATAAAGATATGAGGTTTTAAAATCGCGCGCACTATTTTTACTTTTATACCTTATTTTTATAAAACAATTAAATTAATAATGAAATATCATTATGTAATTAATAGAAACATTGAATCATATGTTTTTACAAATGATAAATTAGTAAATGAAAAATAATACTTTCTTTACGGGTACAAGTACATATGCTTTTATTTAACAAAGTACGGTTTAATTATTATTTCAACCGTTAAAGATCTATTAAAAACTAGTAGATGGTGGTGTAACTATATAACATGTGATGTTTTATTCATGTAAAGTACATTATACTCATACGACCTATAAATAATTAGGTTGCATTCGGATTGCCGAGACGATTCACATTTTTGAATTAGATAATCAATCATTCACTTACGGTGAGTTTATAGCCCCTCTTTCACTTGTTTTATATTTACTTTACAAATCTCGGGGGAGGATACATGCTCAATATGACTTGTTTACATATTTGTTACAATATCTTTTACATACTATTCTACACACTTGGTTTACATACTTGATTTTGCAATTCATTACAAACACAATTACATGGTTGATTACAAACTTGGTTTCATACTTTGTCACATACTCATTTGCATACACGTTTATGAAATTGTTTACATACTCATTACAAACTCAATTACTTTATTTATATCACACTATTTTCTACTTAACGGATTTAAGTACTCAAAGCTATTTACGAATACAATGGTTAATTTTTATTGGACACGAGTGTTTTCGGTTATCATCTCCTGTTTACATGTGCCTAAGTAACATAATCCACCATTGCCCATTATCATGAACTGTTAAATTCTTGACCAGAGGACCGGTTGAGGAAGCGCGAGTGTATAAATAGATCTATTTGGGATTGACATCCCTGTTCGGGTGAGTAGCTCTCACTAGTTTCGACAGTACTGAAACACGAATGCATACATGTCGGAGCAATTTGGATGTTTACGGGTTTGAACATCTACACGGGCCTTTATTTGCATTAAATTGCATACATAGATGTCGAGCTTCAGTGTCATGAGCTTAGCGCAACAGTAGATATTATTTATGTGGTACTGTATCTGTTATAGTAGACCCATACATTTTGGAAAATCAACGATTTCACTGTCCATACTACTTATTGAACATTACTAATTTCTAAACACTTTTCATTATATTGCGGCGAAGCAATAAACACTAAACTCTTTTGGTTCTACATTTACTCTTACATTTTCGGCAATTATTATAAGGATTGAAATGGTCATACATACTTTATAAATCTTTGGATTCCTACATTTATACTTACAAGACTCTATGAACTCACCAACTTTAATGTTGACACTTTTAAGCATGTTTTTCTCAGGTGATTTAGATGCATGGCTTACTTGATGTGCAATGGGGTCTAAAATTGACAAGATTTCATTTATGGATTTCTACTTACATTCAAATGATCAAATCTCGTTGGGTTATTTTCAAGCTTTTCATTGTGATGTAATTATGAGACAAATGTTATATCAATTTCAAAGAAATTAACGAGATTACTTTTCAAACGACACATTTAGAGGTCGTTCCCTTATATCTTGTGCTGTTGTATTATGAAGTAACGCCCCTGGACATATTTCCGATGCGATACATTTTTGGGGGTGTTACAGATCCCAAGAAATCTGCAACAAAAGTTGAACCCAATCACATCTCCGTGGCCATTCTACAAGTGGGGGATTGATATTGTCGGGCCTTTCCCGGAAGGTCCTGGTAAGGTTAAGTTCTTAATAGTAGTCATCGACTACTTTACTAAATGGATTGAAGCAAAACCGGTCGCAACTATAACCGATAACCAAGTCAAAAAATTTGTTTGGGATAACATAGTTTGTAGATTTGGACTTCCCGGAGAAATAATCTCAGACAATGGAAAACAGTTCCGAGACAATCCATTTAAAGATTGGTGTGAAAAGTTGTGCATCCGCCAGCGATTCGCTTTCGTGAAACACCCACAGACAAATGGTTTAGTAAAAAGGGCCAACAGAAGCTTAGGAGAAGGGATTAAAGCAAGGCTAGAAGCAAGGAACAAAAATTAAATGGAAGAGATCTCTCATGTTTTATGGGCACACCGTACTATGATCAAGTCAAGCAATGGAGACACTCCTTTTTCATTGACATACAGAACGGAGGCAGTCATTCTAGCAGAAATTGGCATGCCAACACTAAGAACAACTGAGGTTGATGTGGTAAGAAATGATGAAGCCCTAGAAGTCAATTTGGACTTGTTAGAAGAAAGAAGAGAGTAGGCTGTAATCCGTGAAGCAAAGAGCAAAAGAAATATGGAGAAATACTACAACGCGAAATTCCGTAGCACAAGCTTTAAACCTGGAGATCTAGTATACCGCAACAATGATGCAAGCCACGCGGAACAGAGAGGAAAGCTAGGTCCCAAATGGGAAGGACCATATGAGGTGACAGAAGCACTAGGAAAAGGGGCTTATAAGCTAAGAGGATGTGACGGCAAGCAACTCCCGCAAACATAGAACATCCGCAACCTCAAGAAATGTTATGTTTATAGAACGTAAGCGCCTCACTCACGCGGACTCCGCTGATAAAAGAATGGCAATTTGATTTACTCTATCTTTTGTAATGTTTTTTAACGTTTAATGAAAAGTGAAGATTGGCTACCTTAACAAGTTTTATCTTATAATTTTTTTCTTTTTACTTTGCAAAGTTATTTATGTATGTACGTGAATAAGACGCGCACGCATTAAGGGCATGACCTAATGAATGTTATTCAGTATAACAAAAGGATGAGCAACCTAACAATTAACTCAAAGTATGTAAGAGGTATTGCAAACCCAGTACTGGGAGAATAACCCACAAGATATTCAGGCAAGACTATCCTATTAAACACATCTAATACGATATAAAAGATAGCAATAATAACATTTGTATAACTGAAGTGTTAAAAATGTTACAAAATTTGTCTAATTACAAAACACAGCTACAAAAAGGCCACACACGACCGCGGTATATAGACACTAGCTAAGAAGCACAGTCACAGGCTCAACCAGCTAAGGGAAGCACCGTGACAAACCCAACCAAAATAAAAGAACATAATTACAAGATCAAGGAGTAGTGCCTAACTCCTCCTTTTCAAATTCAACCTCAACCATGTCGGCAGCACTACCTCCACCCTTACCTTGATTTTCCTCTTTAACGTTTAGCTGTACATTTTCCTCATTATCTGCATTCGTTATGATATAATCGTCTACACTGACGGACGGAGCAGTACTCGTAGAAGCGAACATAGTAGACAAAGCGGTTGTAGTAGCAACAACAGTCGGTAGTACATCAGAAGTGCCAGTGGCACCTGTCAAATTTTGGACAAACAAAGGCTCAACTAAAGGAACATAAACACCAGCAAGTACGGACCAATGCTCTGCAATATTTTTCCTGATCCGCTCAACTCTGTCATGAGAGACACTCAGAGCAAATGAAAGAGAAGTCGAACCAAGGACCGCTTGATCTTCTGACCGGTGAATGGGAACCATAAGTTGGTCCTCGTCAGGCTGTAGGTCACTCATCCTAGGAGCATCAACAAGCGGGCTCTCCAAGCGAAGTAGGTTCATAATAGTTTCAACACTTGCATCCTTATGAGATTTTAGTTCAGCAAGTAAAGCAAAGTCCACTGAACGGAGCTCTTGCAAAACGGCATTATAATCCTCTTCCGCAGAAGGATTATAAGCGACAAGGTCCTCCAATCTCCTACCATACGCCCCATGCTCAATACCAGCCGCAAGACCATCTTGCATCCCCTTCTCAATAGCTCGACTGATGGCCGCTCCTAAAGCAGAAAGATACTCAGACGAATTCAAACACTTAGTAAGAAAAAGCTGGAGACCATGAGTCAATAGCCATCTCCGGCCGGCAATAGTCGTGAGCAGGTGAGGGTAGAATTTCTCTTCAAGATGCAAAGCCATTTCTGACAGATCAACCTCCAGCTTGGCCAACTTATCACCAACCATACGCATCTGGACATCTTGAAACTCCTCAAACTGTTCCTTCAGACGCTCATATGTTGGAATTTGGTCGCGGAGACCGGAGCATGTAACTTCCAGAGCATGCACCTGCAAGTAGCCAAGAATATAAGAACAAAATAAAATAGGAAAAGTGTACAAGGCGCACAAGTTCTAATGAGTATACCTGAGCAACAAGGCTGTCATTTTGAGATTTCAAGGAAGTCACAACAGCATTAGCGTCTTTCAGCTTAAGATTTTTAGCGGAAACAAAAGATCGGAGATCCATGACCCTCGCAGTAAGAGAATCCTTCTCAGCTCTCAGATCAGCATTCTTCTGTTTTAAAGAATCCAATTCTTCTGCATGCACCTTTTCGGCAGTCTCAGTTGTGGTCACTTGAGCATGAAGGCGAACAGCCTCTGTGGCCTCCGTTTCCTTCCGAAGAAGCTTAGCCTTCAAAATTTTAATTTCGTCATCTTTAGATTTCAACAAACCCGCTTGCTTCCCACATTCATCTTCCAACCGTTTCCTTTCACTATGACTATACTCGGTTCGTCTCCTTACTTAGGAATTCAAACAAGCTTGTCGAGCGGTCCCAACGTTCTACTCTGTAAACAGCTAATGATAATCCATTGCACGGATCTGAGAAAAGAGAACCGGAGGAGCCAAGTGGTCAATGAATTCCCGAGAAGTATCTTAATCATCTAACAAAGCATCATTGGGAACATTCCATCACGGAACAAAAACATCTTAAAGAATCGCCGAGTCCACCTTTCGGGATCCAAGTGAAAGCTCTTTACTGGGACGTTGGGAAGCACTAGCCACGTCCGGTTTCAAAGTGTCTGTAGAACTTGAATCAAGAAATGTATTGGGACGAATCTTTGAGGTAATGTCAGCAGTAACCGAGAGAAACAAATGGGAAGATACAACAGCTGTGTCAGTGGTAGTCACAGCCTCGGTCATCACTGGAGGATCGACAGACCTGATAATAGAATCAGCCTCAACCTCAGAAGCGTTGTTACTAGAATGATGAGAAGAGTCTGAGGAGATAGCAAACCTTTAGGATGGACCGATGGTACGGGCGTTAGGCCCAGTAATGACGTCAGTAAAATCACAAGCTTCACGTTCAGGCGTAGCGAAAATAGAGGAAGTAACGAAAGGCAAAGTTGTTATGGCTACAACACCAATCTCAGCATTTAGAACACTCCTTTCGAACAATTCTTTGATAATAGACGGAGACTTACCACTAGTAGCAATCCCACCGGATGTTCCGTAATCTTCCCTTAGCTTTTTAGCAGGATGCGTGGAACCACTAGCATCTGTAGCCGCTTGCCTCTTCTTGCGGTAGCGGGTAGGTTTCTTAGCAACCACGGTCTCCGCGGCAACATTTTCAAGATCTGCTCCAAATACAATATTGTTACCTTCATCACCAGTAGCGGAATCCTCTTGATTTCTGCTGCCACCTTCATCAAAAAGCTTATCAACACTAGCCTTCAGCGCTGCTTCAGATCGGGCCAGAGCAACCGGTAGAAGCAGAACAACACGCCTTAAGGTGGTATCCAGAAGTTTTGGCTCATCCTTAGCACGATTCTTTTCGACAACCTTAACCTTAGTGGGATCCAGAACATGAATGAAGGCAGTCAAATTCATTTCTGCACAAACAAGCAAACAATTACGAACAAGAACACACAAATTATAGACGATGTAATTTATAGGGACAAATACCCACCCTCATCATGATTGTCACCAAAACTTGGGTAAGTATCTTGATCAAAAGTATAATAATAACTCGTCTTAATCAGACAAAGGAATGGTTCCGGAAACTTCCAGAACGAAGCTGGATGCGCAACAAGAGTGGCGTAATGGTTTGCATTAAAATCGGTTGGTTGTGGAGGTGGGTCTCTAAAAATAGTTTTGGCTATATGCCATGGATAGATAGCGGGCCACACAAAGGAATCGACCCAGAAAAAGTGGTCATTCCAGTTTTTAAGAGAATCTATGGGTTTAGTATAACACACAGGAGTGTTATCGAAGCATTTACTGAAAGACATCCATCCCTTGTTCTTAGAGTTTACATAAAAGCAACGAAACAAACCGACTGTGGGTTCAACCCCATGTACACGGCACAAAATTTCAAAATGAGAAACTTTGGCGGCCCCTATAACTGAAAGCTGAGATATATTGATATGATAATACCTAACAATATCAACAAAAAAGGTGGAGAAGGGCAATCGAAGATTAGCGAAATCAAAGAAACGGGTGTAAAGGCCAATCTTTCCTTGAGGGTTCTCATGTATTGTTTGCTCACGAGTAGGCAGTTGTGGATGAACACACTCATGAATATGAAATTTAATGCAAAGAGAGTCAAGACCCTTTTGGGTAAGAACAAATTTAATATCTGTAATGCTACCCATAGAGGAAAGCAAGTAAAGATCGAAACCTCACCTGAATGTCTAAAGATCCCTCGAACAAAGGTACGACGTGGAAAATCAGTTTAAAGAAAAAGCTTTTAAAATCTTCAACAATGGCGAAAAATAGTGAAAAAAGAAGAAAAGAAAAAACTTCTAAAATCTTCAACAATGGAATATACATGTCAGCACATGGCTTCGTCATTGTGAGTTTTCGTTACTTGTCTTTCCTTTATTCACTTATGTTCTTTAGATAGTCATAAATCGAAGATACATTATTCTTCTATATGAAGCAATTTATAATAATGAAAGTGTCTGAAGCTTACGAACATCCTATAATTCTTGTATGTATTTTTAGACATTTATGACAGGCTAGTTCAAAAGGGAAAAAGACCTGGTTTTTTTCAGTTGCTAGCTACTCAAACTGTTAGTGCTATGTGGCATGTAAGTTTTCATTTCATGTTACACTAGCAGGGAACCCGCGCTTCGCGGCGGGATGTTACATTGCGACATTTTATATCGATTTCAAACTTTAAAGTATACAAAATTTATTATATTTTATTTTCATGACGTTATAATGACAAATTGTGAAAAAAAGTATAATAGTTAAACACTATAAACTTGCAATTGCTAATGTATTGGTCCAAAAATAGTGGTTTAGATTATTTAGTTACAAGGGTTATTGAACTGGGCTTTCTTTACTAATACAATGGAATGGGCTGATATTTTGACCCATTATTTCTGTTTGGACAGAAATCCATCAGCAAATAACACATCAGAAACCGAATAATAAGCAAATTGAATGATTCATAAACGAAAATACAAATATTTATATCAGAACAAAATCAAAAACATGAGAAGTAGTTATATCATTATTACTACAATTGAAGAGAATACAAATAAACTGATAGCATTTAACATAAATAAATGGCGGTATATAACTTTGGGCCTGAGCCCATCTTGCATCGGTCCGTCATCAACATTTAATCGTAGATTGGTGTCTGGTTCATAAAATGTGAACTTACTTTTCCTGCTAATGATTTTGGTTCTGATGTAAATATTTATATTATGATGTTTTACTTGCTGATGGACTTTCGGCCCAAAGAAATATAATGGGTCAAAATGTCAGCCCATTTCATTGTTAAACGTGATTTCATTACCGAAATCACGAATACACTATAAACTTTTACTTTTCAACATCTTTACACTTAGTAAAGTTGCAAAGACCACATACACGGCAAAATAAAATACATAAATGAAAATGACATTAAGCGGAAACAGCATTATAATGCACAAATATATAGTTTGAATTGAAAATCAGAAACAAATGCTTCAATATGGATGAAAACAACACGTTTAATATATAATAGGAACCTGCGCTTCGCGGGATTTTCTACGACAACATTTCTATATTCTTACTTAACGGAATAGCAATAAATGTTAGATATGAGTAGTCACTTCAAAAACAAAATTCCTAACAATCTAAGAGACATAAAGAAAAATGTGCTGGAACATTTGCATATAAATCATCATACATAAATAACATTTGCAAATAAATAAGATTGTACCGGAACATTTGCATTTGTTAAATTGATTAGTTATGACGATGCTCATGCATAATAGTATGTCCATATCTTGCTGGTGCTGATGATTAACGTTTTGAAGTACTTGCTGATAACGGAATTTAAAGGTTTATGGCTCGTGCTTAAAATTTGATGATGTTGTTGACGTAGGCTTCCAATATAAACTATAAGGGGCCATTTAGTTTGTTAAGAGATTTGGATATAGATTTGGATTTAGATTTGGATTTGGATTTGGATTTGGAGTAGTTATTAAGAAAAAATGTAACAAAGAAAAAATGTATGATTGTGAGCCCAATCCTTTGAGCCTACATACACTTACCAAACATCAGATTTGAGTATGAAAGTCAGAAAGCCATACCAAGACACCCTAATTTTGATACTCCATTATACATAAATAGGAAATATATTTTCTGATGTAAATATATAAATTTGTGTTTATGAACATTCATTTTGAATCTTATTCAGATTATGATGTTTTACTTGCTGATGGAATATCGGCCCAAACTGAAATAATGGGTCCAAATGTCAGACCATTTCATTATAATTTATAAAAAAGACCCATTTCAATAACCCTAATAGTTTCTATATAATACACTAACATATCATAATCTTTATTTTTTTTCATATCTAATAAGAACACACAAGAACTCTTTACAAATACAATCAAATGGCATATAACATTGATTTCAAACTCAAGATGATCGATCAAGTAAAGCATAAAGCCAACAGGGAAATGGAAATACAAACATCTCTCGCCAACATCATTGAAGAAATCATTAAGGATTCAAAAGGAAGACATACAATCATCGAGACTCTTGAGAAAGTAGAAGACTCAGATCTGAGTAGCAAAGCATAAGCCTTCCTCATCATTGTTCGTCAAGAAGAATTGAAAACCCTTGAACTTCCGTTGGAGATGATGAAAGACATATCAGAACATTTGAATCTAAAACATATTTTCTGTGATCGTATGAAGAATATGTGATCTATGGAATGCATCTAATAATTATTGAGTTTGATCGATATAATTATTAGGAGTTATGTCTTTTGTTTTTCAATATGTTACTTTTAATCTTCATGAATTATATATTCTGTTTGAAGTATAGAATGATTAAAATTTGAATATGTTATTTTACCTAATTATGTTATAATTATTAACCTTTTGTAAAATAATAATAAACAACTTGTTAATAATAAATATTTAAAGTATGGAATGAGTATAATATAATAAAAATTTTGAGAAAAACATTTTAATCACATTTAGGAAATGGAAAATATATAAGTTAGATAATATATAATTAAAATGTAAATGAAAACATAATGTAAATTTTATTAAATAATTTTTACCATTCCAATAACTTATTAAATGAGTTGTTCGATGTCATAAGATATGAAATTGTACAATTGCATTAAAAAGTAAGACAAAACGACAATCATCATATCGTATCTACCACCGTAATAAATAATTAACAGGGAAATTGTAATTTTAATTGAGTAAAACTATACAATTAATACCACGTGTCAAACGGCTGTAAATAAAAACCACCCATATTCCTTTCTCGACCAGTATATATATTTCTCACACACTACATCAGAAACTAACAAATATTTGAAAACCCTAAATTACTGCTATAAAATTGTTAAAACACAATGGCTCTAAAGAACCTACTTATAAATCAACTTAACGTTGAGATCGATGCTGATATGATGACAATCAAACGTATAACCACCCTTCTGAAAGAATTGTTGGCAGATGGAGATGCGAGAGATAAAGAAATTGAAGAAATCAAAAAGTTACCACATTCCATATTTCATCAGTATTCAATCCTATACCTTGTTTTGGTAAATGGAAAAGACTGTGAAAAGATGAAGTTACTGGAAGATACGCTGGTCAAGATCAGGGCACTTGTGATGCAGAAAATGGATATGCTCGAAGAAATAATACAAATGTGAAGAAGGTTATGGTGAATTTTTTTTGATGTTAACCTTAACCATGTGTAATCGAGTAAGATTAATCTTGATGTTTAATGACTTTGATAAATTTACTCTTGTTTTTGTAATCATAAGAAACAAAATGTCATGTGTAAGTTTAATCGATTTTAATGGATGAATATCAATGGTGATTTTTAATCCGTGCCATGCATTTGACTACATCAAATACAAAAGATAATAAAACGTAATCATAATATTATGCATAATCAGATCATATAAGCAATTCCATCAAAAAATAGTTAAACTACATGTATCACCTATATTCATTGCTATTACCATCCTTCTACCGCCTCCATGCAACAAACAATATCCAAAGTTAATTTAAATAATTAATTACATATACACTCTATAGCTTTATATAAACCAACAACACGATTCATGAAACGCATTGTAATCAAAACGTTACAGATTTACAAAACAAACAAAACATCGCATCAAACTCACTTTAAGTACTAACTCATCAGATACTGTTAGAAATACGTAAAGAAACTCAAAACTATAACGATGGAAAAGAGTTTGTTTCATTCACTTTATTATCAAATAAATTTATTTTTATTATATATATATATAAATAATATAAATATACTCATTCTGAAATTGACAAGTTGAGTGTTTGACATCTGAAAACACTGTCACATGCCAAAAGATACACAGTCGTGAATAAAGTGATGATTACATCACAGTTACCCGGGTTGAAAAACCAACCGTCTTGACACACGATCTAAAATTAAATCACTAAATTTTATATAGCTACTTTTATTTATAGGACCACTACTTTAGATATCAATAACAATTTAAATCCAAACTACAAACCACGATTTTATTAATTTTTTATATATTACGAATAATTTGTTTCTTTAAGCAAAACCCAATGATGATGAAAAATGGAATTGCATTTACATAAATAAAAACAATCAAGAATAATTACACTTCCTTTCATTACATCATAAACATTGGTAAATATTACAATCATCATAACAATTTTGCTTAGTTTAACATTATCACAATTAATAACTATTACAATTGTCATCTTAAAAATTCAAATAAGAACTTGCAAAATAAGGCTCATTAACAAAATGTGAAGTATGTATGAAAGGAAATGATTATAATCGAGGATAATCGTGACAATTAACGGGATACTAGATGAAGTTCGTATAAGTAAAAAATCAAATCAAATTCCATTGTCTACCTTGGACTCCAGTTTGTTGATGAAACTTCTCAGTAACAAATGTGAAGTAGGTAAGAGGAAGTTTTTAACATGAGGAATGAAGTATTAATATATGAGATCTACAATGGATGTAGAAGTAGAATATTAAAACAAAATCCATGCCACGGGTAATTGCAATGTGTTTTTTAAGTGGCAATGAATTGATATATCGCTAAGCTAACATTATGAGAGGTAAAGAGCTATCAAACAAAACCTCATTTTCAAAAACCCTCAAACATTAAAGGAAGCAAAATAATTAAATGTAATAGTCGCATATTACTACACAGATAGATAAATATCTAACCACAACCCTTGTCATCAAATTACAAACTTAATACTATTTATTATCCGGATAATATGGCAATAAGATTGAAAAACTCACATAAAATCATTCCAAGTTTGAGAATCATCAAGATAGATGATGGCGATTGAGAATATCATTGTTATCATCAACAGCACGCCTCCAGCCAACGAACTTGACGATCTCTCAAAACCTAGATATTTTTACCTCATTCTTCAAACAATTTTAATGCCACATGTTATTTGCTAGACTTGAATAAGTATATTTTAATCTATCCTATACTCCCACGATTTTCGACTAAGTCCCAAATCGTATAGGAGTCGTTAAGGATATCCAGGTGCTTTATACTATTGGGGTGAGAAACATTGTTTTCTTTTAAACTGGACACAAGTTCTTTACGCAAATTTTACTTGTTTATGTGTTGCCTAAGTAGCTTACAAACCTACTACTGCCCAACTTATCATGAACTGTTAGTTTCTCGACCGGAGGACCGGTTGAGGGAGCGCGAGTGAATAGATAGATCTATTGGGACTAATTATCCCTATCCGCTTTGGTTCCACTTAACGAAGAACAAACGGATATATGTCATGTCGATCATACTTTATGGTGGTCTTTGGTTTGGGCCACCAACTTAGGGCAGGAATACTTTGCAACAGGATGTAACATGCCCTGTTGACTTAATTAGCTTCGGTGTCATGAGCTTAGTGCAACAATAAATACTTTTTATGTGATGCTGTATTTGTTATAGTAGTCACATACGTTTTGAAATCTTGTGGTCCACTCTTGTATCAACTTAAACCTATGAATTCACCAACATTATGTTGACGTTTTAAACATGTTTTCTCAGGTGCTTAGCTTGGATTGACTCTTGATGCTATGTGAAGTCTATGTGCTATGTGACTTCGCCAATTTCAAGACTTATTTACTCGTTGTCATTATTAAAACTTTGTTATGCTTCCGCTACTTTTTAACTTAATTATTATGGGCTGTAAAACTTGAATCTATTTTATTTTATGCAACGAGTAAACTTTTTCAAACGTCCATGATTAGTGGTCGTTCTTTATTGCTTTGTGATCGGATTGTTATGACGTCACGCCCTCAGACACGTATTCCGTCTAGGCCCAGTTTGGGGGTGTGACATTATTTCCTTCCAAATTCAAGTTTACGGCGTAACTAGATATGATGTTACGCCGTAAAGTTGTCCTTGATTTTCGTACTTGCTTAATATATGTTATGGCGTAACCATATTTGGGGTTATGCTGTAAAGTTGTCATTGATCTTTGTACTTGCTTAATATATGTTACGTCGTAACCATATTTGGTATTGCGCCAGTAATTACACTTTGAGTCCTTTTTCTATTGTTTTTGTCACTTTCTTTCATTTCACCTGAAAGCTACAAAATGATAGAAAATATCTTGTTTTTGAGGATTAATGAAACATTTGCAGGCAATATAGGAGATATTTTGCTACTAAAAAGTATTAAATATTTGATGTTATCAGTTATCGTTCTCTAGGGGAATAGCACTGAAGGCCGGATCGAATGTTCACTAAGGTCTAAAGGTTGAAAGAAGATTTTTTTGGTATTTTTATATTTATAAGAAAGCAGTAAAATCATATGTTTGAGAGGTTTGGTTGGTTTTAGCTATTAACTAAATAATAAACTACGCTAATGGTGATAACAATATAATAAAAAGTTTGTATTTATTTAATCATGTATTACTCCTTAGATTGCTTCTACTAGTGTTGTTGCTTTGTTACACTTGTGATGATCTATGTAATTATTTCCTAAGTCATAAACAGATTACATGAACCCACCGTCTATTTAATATTTTGTTGAGGCAAAACACAAAGTAAGGTAGTATGAAGACTATTACCCGGACCCCAAGAGTATATTAAATGCATTTGAAATATATTAAAAGTGGATCAACCATATTAAGGGTAAGGTAGTATGAAGACTGTTACCGATGATATCCTTTCTACACAATCATGTTTTCTTAGACATATCAACAGTGATATAGACAAAAGTTGGTTTTCTAAAGCCTAACATGCATATTCATTACAAGAAGCAACACCACTAAGATCTACATTCTAGGTTTTATACAATCATAAATGAATACAATAAGGAGTTTAGCTAAGCATGTTAAAGGTAAAGCAAAAACAATTAAGAATCAAACAACAAGACATATTGAATTATTAAGATAGTCTTACTTGATTAAAACATGAATTAAAGGAGGTAGAATAGGGATTTGAAGCCCTAAAATCATCCTAATAAGCTGCCAAATGAACTAGGGTTTGTCCCCCTTTTTTACTCTAAAGTTACACCCATAAAACCCTAATTTCGAGTTTGTATATATAGATAAATCGTTGCGACGGCGTCGCGTTTTAATCGTGACGTCGTCGTGAAGTAGAATATTATAGATCTTGGGTTGGGTCATGCGAGCTGACGCCGTTATGCTTTCTTGTGACACGGTCATGGGATGAATTTTGACGGTGTCACATGCATCTTGTGATGCCGTCTCCAGCCTCTGAGAACATAATCTTAAGAAATGTTGGTGTAGGTTCGTAGTCTTGTCCGTTTCTTCTCTAAATGAGCATAAGTCATGTGTATTTCCTTTAAATGCCTTCCAAATGCTAAATACCTAAAAAGGAATAATTAAGTACCTATTTTGGGCATAAATGCACAATTTAGGGGGTTAAATGACCCGAAAAAAGTGTATAAAATGACACCTCTTCAATAATTCATTAAACATCTGGTGCTTATACTCCACAAAAAATGGAATTGATAAGAGGAAACATAGAAATCTGCTAAATGTTGCTAGATCCATTCTATTTCAGGGGGGATTCCTTTAAAGATGTGGACTGAATGTATTCTAACTGCTACTTATCTTATTAACAGATTCCCTTCTTCTGTGCTAAATGGAAAATCTCCTTATGAGATTATTTATAAGAAGTCTCCTAATTTCTCTCACTTAAGAGTGTTTGGCTGTTTGTGTTTCGCTACTATTGTCAAAAATAATGACAAGTTTAGTAGTAGATCTAAGAAATGTGTTATGATTGGGTATTATAATTTAAAAAAAAATATAGGTTATATAGTCTTGATAGGAATCAGTTTATTTTTTCAAGAGATGTTAAGTTCTTTGAGATCGTTTTTCCTTTTAAGGATTTTGTTACTGAAAAAATGATACTACAAATGTTTTTCAAGACATTAACCATGAAAACTAGTTTGATATTAAATACCATGAGATGCCCAATGATGATGAGAGAGTAGAACTTAGCTTGAATAGTGACCAAAAGTCACAAAGTGATAGTAGCCACTCTTATGTACCTGGTGGAGATGTGAACACTGTTGATTTCCCAAGTAATAATTCTAGGAATAATGCTGATAGCAGTGATGGCATCTTTGCTACACAGGATGAGCACGTAACCACACTTGAAGAAAATATATTTTCTGAGGGTAATTTGAATCAAAATCCAAGTACTTCTGTTGTTGAATTGATAGATATTGGTTATTCAAAACTTAATTCTAAAAATTATTCTTTTGTTACTTAGTTAAATAAAAATATTAAGCCAACGTCTTTTTTTTAAGCTTCTAAATTTACTCATTAGAGTGATGCTATGAATAATGAAATGGATGTTTTACTTAGAAATGATACTTGAAAGATTGTTGACTTACTTAAGGACAGAAAGGCCATAGGAAGTAAATGGATTTTCAAAATTAAGTATAAGTCCAGTGGTGAAATTGATAGATATAAGGCCAGACTTGTTGCTCAAGGTTTTGGTCAGAAAGAAGGTATAGATTATGAGGAGACTTTTTCTCAAGTTGTTAAAATGGTGACTGTTAGATGTTTGTTAAACATTGATGTCTCTAATTCTTGGCATGTATTTTAACTTGATGTGAATAATGCCTTCCTATATGATGATTTAATTATACTGTGTACATGAAACCACCTGAAGGATATTTTCCTTCAGGAAACAAAGTATGCAGGCTTAAGAAATCCTTATATGATTTAAAACAAGATCCAAGACAGTGGAATGCTAAATTGACTATTTCCTTGGTTGAAAATGGTTTTAGTCAAAGTATATCAGACTATTCTTTATATACTAATGCTCTGTTCTCGAGTTATTAAAGGAGTGAAAACAAAGAAAAAGAAAGAAAAAGAAAGGAAAAGAAAAGATATTGAAAAAACATTTATTATGCACCTTGTGTTCTCGAGTTTGAAATTAGTAGGAAATAAAGAATGAAAAGAAACATAAAAATTTACTTTACAAAATATCTGCAGCTAATCTAATTTTTTTTAATAATCCATTTGTGGTTAATATACATTTTAATTTAAAATATTCTTTAATCAAACTAACAAGTAAAAATGCGCATAAAAAATATGCTGGTCTATGTCGTGAATATAATTGGCCCATGTGCAAACACAAGAAAGCCCAAGAAATCACTAGTCCTAATAATCGCTAAATAAAAAAACGATGCGTCATTTTGCAGTAGGACTTTTATTAGTTTCTTATTTTGAAAAAATGAAGATTACACAGTGGTTGAAGACTCTATGTGGTGGAAGAAATGAGGGTAAATTTATCAATATAAACACTTTCCTTCCCAATCCGCCCAAATATGGGAGGAAAGATATAGAACAAAAAACCTTCAAATTTTCCTTCCTTTTCCTTCCCTTTCTTTTCCTTTCTTCTGAAAATAAAACTCAAGAACACAAATATGTTTTTGTTCCCCTTCCTTTCCTTTCTTTTCTTCTGAAAATGAAAAGTCTAAATTTATGATAAAAGATTTAGGTAAACTTAAGTATTTTCTTGGCAATGAGGTAATTGATACTGTTAAAGGTATTTGCCTTAATCAAAGGAAGTATGTGCTTGATTTGTTATCTTAATATGGTATGCTTGCGTGTAAACCTGCTAAAACTCCCTTGATGTCTAAGCTTAGTATTTCAAATGAAGCTACTGATAATGATCATACTCTTGATAATATTACTGATTATCAGAAGTTCGTGGGTAAGATGATTTATTTGACCAATACTAGATCTAATATATCTTATGTTGTGCATTGTTTGAGTTAGTTTATGCATTCTCCATTAAAATCTCATTTTAAGATTGCTTTCAAGATATTGAGATATCTTAAAAGTTCTCCAGGTCTGGGCATTCATGTTATCAAGAATTTTGGTATGAATTTAAAAAAAAATTTTGATGCTGATTGTGCTAAATGTGTTGTCACAAGAAAATCAGTAACTAGATACGGTGTTTTCTTGAATAATTCTCTTGTTTCTTGGAAAAACAAGAAACAAAATACTATCTTTAAATCCTCAACTGAAGCAAAGTACAAAGCTCTTACTTTAGTTACCATTGAAATAATTTGGATTTTAAAAATTTTAAAAGATTTGAAAATTGATAATCTTTTGCTTGTTTCACTTCACTGTGACAGTAATTCTACTATTAAGATAGCTGCCAACCCTGTTTTTCATGAAAGAATAAATCACTTGGAAATTGAGTTAGATTTTATGAGAGAAAAGATTTTAAGTGGTGTTATTAAAACTATTAAAGTTGATTTTGTAAATCAAATTGCAGACATCTTAACCAAGATGTTGGAAACATTTCAACATAAGATTTTTGTTGAATAACTTGGTATGTTTGACATTTACCAGGTTAAGACTAAGGAGAGATGTTGAAAATATAGTCTCTATATTGGTAAATAATTTCATGGACTGATATTGTTTTTTTCTATTGTTGTGTTTAGTCTATTTTAGGTTCTGATTGAGTTTGTAAGTGGATGGATAAATTGAGGGTTGACTTTGCCAATTGTTGATTCCCTAAAGGATGGTCAAACGCCTATATAAGCTGGTCGAACCAGCTTACTCTCTCTCTCTCTCTTTTCTGATATATCTTTCGTTTCTCTTTCAATTTGTAACCCTAGTTTTGATATCAAGATCTTCTTGGTCTTATTTTCGGATTTTGATCATTGTAATAAAACTATTATCATATAGATAATAGATCTACACATGTGTAGCATTGGTGGATTTGATTGTTTGATTTGTTTGATTCTGATTGAGATCAAATTCTGTTTGTTTGATATTCAAATTGAGATTTGAGGTTAATAAATTGATCAGATTATATTTTTCTATAGGTACCCGCTACGTAAATCGATCTTTGAAAATTATGTTGCTTCGTGTAATTGATAAAGCAAGTTATCAAATCGCGGTATTAGGAAATGGTATTTTATTGTTATCTTATTCATTGCTCGACTATCAACACACAATTGTCATGATTCGTCTTTCTTAGGGACTAATAATATCAGCACTGCACATGGGCTCATACTCTCTCTAATGGACCTTTTTAACAACTCATGCACTTGTCTCTATAATTCTTTATGCTCTTTGGGGTTCATCCGGTAGGCACTTTTGTAAGTTAATACCAAGGCACGCCAAGTGGGTCAAATTCATGCAATTTTATAGCTTCTTGATCAAACATAAGGCTGGAACTTTAAACAAGGTGGCCGATGCATTAAGTCAAAGGCATATACTATTATCGACGATGCAAATTCAAATTGTTGGGGTTGACATATTTAAAGAGCTTTATGTTAATGATCCTGATCTTGCGGGCATATGGCACAAGTGTCAAGTTAAATCTTACCCACCATATGGTTTCTTTTTGGGAAAGCGTGAGGCATATCCCGTTGTCACTAACTATGTTAGGAACACTTAGGGTAAATATGGTCTGGTTTAATCTATGCTTAACTTATCTAAAGGGATACTCTTTCTAATTTAGCTCTATGGAGGGGTTAGATGTGATGCTTGAAAATGTTCCATAGTTTATTCGTAGAAATCCACTTATTCTGAAAAAGTAGAATTCGGATGTGAACTTATTGAAAAAAGAAGTAGGTGATGTTCCAGTTTGGGTTAAACTCTATGGTGTCCCTATGACTGCATTTAGTGAGGATGGTTTGAGTGCCATTGCTACTAAGATTGGTACTCCTTTGATGTTAGACTCTTATACATCTAACAAGTGCATTCAATCATGGGGTAGATCAAGCTATGCTAGAGCTTTGATTGAGGTTCGGGCTGATGTGGAGCTGAAAGATAATATTGTGGTGGCTATGCCTAAACTTGGTGAGGAGGGGTTCTATACGTGTAATGTTCGTGTTGAGTATGAATGGAAAACTCCCAGATGTACGTGTTGTAAGGTTTTTGGTCATGTTCAGGATGAGTGTCCTAATAATAAAGTCTCAGATGTGGTGAAGAACATGAAGAAGCCTAGCCATACTCATAGAGGTGTTTCGGTTGGTCCTTAAGTAAGATTTCAACCAACTAAGCAAGTGTATAGACAGGTTTCTAAAAAGAAAAACGTTAGCACTACTGGTAATAAGAAGAAAGATGCTGGGCCTATAATGAGGTTAGTAAGTCAAACTCATTTGATGTGCATAATTTAGTTGAAAATGATGTTGATCTGGGTACAAATGGTGGGACTTCAAATCTGACCAATAAAAAGGCTAATTCTAGTGGATCCTCATTATGGAATGCGGAGTCTAGTAGTACTAGTACTACCCCTATAGTTGAAAAAATTGATAAAATGAAAAGACTTATTATTGATGGGACAGCTACCCTTGTGGATGATGAGGGTATTCCGTTGACAAAGGTTGATTCTTTAGGTGATCATGATAATGATGATGAAGTTGCATTGGTTGATAATGATATGGCTAATTTTTTTGCTTCAAAGGATGTTGGCTATGGTACTAATAGTCTATTTAAACAATGGAAGGGATCTTACGGGAATGGGGAATACGATTATGACCCCTATGACAATGATATGTATGAAGGCCATGATATCCTTGACAAGATTCAAGATATATGCGATAATTTGGATATCAAAGTTTGAGGTCGTAAGAAGAAATAGTTTTTTGTTTCTTTTGTAGTCTAGTCTCTTTGTGTTCCTTCTTTAAGGAAGTGGTTTTGCCTATGTAACCGGCAGACATGTGGGACTCACCTTAATCCTTTGTACTTAACTGTTTTTTTGGTGTAATAAAATTTACCGGGGAAACCCTTTACCTAAAAAAATCTTATCCACCATTTATCATCCAAGATGGCTTTCTTTTCAAAGGTAATTGACTTTGTATACCTATTTGTTCTTTACGGGAATCAATAATAAAAGAGGGGCATAACGGGGGTTTAGCGGGACACTTTGGCGTATCCAAGACAGTTGTTTGGTTAAATGAGCATTTTTATTGGCCATGAATCGAAGGTGATGTTGCTCAATTTATTGAGAAGTTTGATTAGGTAAGGTGGCTTAGACTCGAAGCATAAATGTGGTTTATACCAACAGTCAATTATACCAGTAGCTCCATGGGTGGATGTAAGTCTCATTTTTGTTATGGGGTTGTCTCATACTCAAAGGATTAATTATTTAGTTATGGTGGTGGTAGATGGATTTTCCAATATGTTACATAGTATTCCTTGCAATAACACTACAAGAAAAAGGGGAACAGGTGACGGACTTTTCCCCGGCGACATTTGTCGCTGGAGAATATGCACTAAACGACAAAAATAGATCCTACGTGGCACCAATTCTCGTAGAAAATTTAGTCAAAGTATTCTGAACTTTTCCCCGGCGACATGTCGCCGGGGATACGGTCGTTAAATTTTGACCAAATATTTCTACGTAAAACGTGGCGGGAAATTTTCCCGCTTACTTTTCCCCGGCGACATGTCGCTGGGGATTCATTTGTTTATTTAAAAAAAGATAATTAGTGTTAATTACGTTTGCGGTGACGTGGACAATATTTTCCCCAGCGACATGTCGCTGGGGATACCTATTTGGACTTTTAAGTTGCGCAATTGGGCTTCTGGTTTGGGCTTTCGTATTAGGAAATTGGGCTTCTGTTTTTTTGGACAGTTTCCCCGGCGACATGTCGCCGGGGATAGCCTTTGACTTTGTTGACTTTTAATTAAACTACGTTTTTAGGTTCGTTTCGGTCCGATATTCCGTATATTTAACTAAACATTAATATATATATTATATTATATATATAATATATATATTTTTAATATATATAATATTATATATAATATTATATATATATATATATATATATATATATACACGTTTATTAAGGTTGATATCGTTATACATTATAAAACCTTCATTATAGTTATACATAATCATATTCACATCATAATAGATTAACAAAGTCTTCACATACAATAAAAAACATAACGAATTACATTTGCAAATGAAAAAACTACTCCAAATCATACGAATTACATTGCACATGACAAACTACTCCAAATCAAGTTTTTCCATTTCATTGAGAACTTCGTGAAATAGTGCAGCCGAATTAACTATGTGTTGTTCCGGATGCATATGCATCTCCATTGTTGTCTTGAGTACACTTATCTTTCCACGCAAGTGCTTACAGTTTGAGCACTCTGCATTTCTTGAAGATCCTAGAGAATAGTTTGTAAGTGTTGAAGGTCCTGAAGAATAGCTTGGGGGAGGAGTTGTTGAAGGTCCTGAAAGATATCTTGGAGTTGTTGAATGTCGGACAGAGTAACTTGGTCTTTTAGCAGTCGATGGAGAGCTCCATGGAGCGGGAAACTCATCAATTCACGATAGTTCAGGTCTCTTTCCATAAAAAATCCAATCCAAAATGTTTTCGGAGGCTGGAAATAGTTAAAGAAATCATTTCTTTAACAACTAACCAGAATATTTATCTATTACACAAATAAAAAACATGTGATTGTTCACCTTTGATTTTGGACATGCATAGTATAGTTTACCGTAACTCTCAGGTTTATACGATTGTCGGAGAACTACATCTCCTTTTGCACACCTATACGCAAAAGCTTCATGTGGCGCCGTTTTCACCATCTTTCTGTGGTTGTGATGTTAAGAGTGTGTGATATATTTGTAGTTGTGATAGTATCTGCTTTTATGGTATAAAAGAGTTTTTGGCACAAGTTTTTGGCGGGAGTATTTGGCAGGAGTTTTTGGCAGGAGTTTTTGGGCGGGAGTCTAATGTAAACACCTTTAAATAATGATTCAAGACATAAGTATAATGAAACACAACCTTAAAAAATGTATTACCATAACATATTGTCTAATGTATAACCATAACCATCTAGAATGTAAATGAATAAACACCTTTAAAAATATTAAATATAATGCCAATGGTGTTGACATAACATTTTTATTCAAGACATAAAGTCTTCACATTAAAATTTATTACAATTGCAATTCAATACAAATGCCCCATGGTGCCAAGCATGAAACAACCTTAAAAATAATAGATATACACTCTTATACACTTAATGTGTTGACACACCTTAGAAACGTAGATAAACACACATACACTTAATGTGTTGACACACCTTAAAAACATAGATAAACACACATACACTTAATGTGTTGACATACACATTTTTATTCAAAAGGCACATTCCCCTTCAATTTTTTAATGAAAAGCAACTTATCATCAGCCCTCTCCTCTACCTCCCTTTCTAGGGCCTGCAACCTTTGAATCATTTCCTCGTCTCTCTGTACTAGCTCTTGCAAGTACTCAATTGACATGTCCTTGTTTACAACCCAACCAGGAGAAGCTTCAAGTTCTTGAGTAAACAATTGATATTCTTCTATGGCAGCACGTAACTTTACACTCACATTATTGATCATGCGTGCCAGCCTCCGGTCAGCTTCCTTGGCCCTCTAGAAATACAAACTCAAAACATCTAACCAAGTAGTTGACTGGGCCAAAGCTTGCAACTCCATACTCCTTCTCAAGTTCCACATTGTTTGTTGTTTGGTTCTATGCATATGAATACAACTCACAACCCTTATATACACAACATTCCACTAAGAATACAAGTTGCTATACACCCCACTTTGAAAGCCACTTACCCACCCTTTCAATTGTGCAGACAACTATTTACACAGTATGAAGATGTAAAATATTCAATTGTGTAACATGTCATGTATCCCACAACACAATCAATTGTGCAGACAGCTATTTAGAATGCATACGATTACTTAAATACTTGAATAGACCATGGATTTTGGTTTAGAATCGACTCGTCCGTTGAACGTCTAATGTATAACCCTAACATCTCGACTCGTCCGTTGAACGTCTAATGTATAACCATACCATATCGACTCGTCCGTTGAACGTCTAATGTATAACCATACCATATCGACTCGTCCGTTGAACGTCTAATGTATAACCATACCATATCGACTCGTCCGTTGAATGTCTAATGTATAACCATACCATATCGACTCGTCCGTTGAACGTCTAATGTATAACCATACCATATCGACTCGTCCGTTGAACGTCTAATGTATAACCATACCATATCGACTCATCCGTTGAACATCTAACGTATAATCATAACATATCGACTCATCCGTTGAACGTCTAATGTATAACCATAACATATCGACTTATCTGTTGAACCTCTATGTATAACCTAACTATATTGACTCATCCGTTGAACGTTTAATGTATAACCATAACATATCGACTTATCCATTGAACCTCTAATGTATAACCATACCATATCTACTCATCCGTTGAACCTCTAATGTATAACCATATCATATCGACTCATATGTTGAACCTCGAATGTATAACCATACCATATCGACTAATCCGTTGAACGTCTAATGTATAACCTTAACATATCGACTCATCCGTTGAACCTCTAATGTATAACCATACCATATCGACTCATCCGTTGATAAAAAATACGGAGTACCTATTTATAAAAAATAATTTTAAATAATAATTATATACGAACCGACCGGAACTAACCCAGAAACAGGACCGACCCAACCGAAACGAACCGATTATATATTTTATAAAAAAAATTGAAAAATAATAATTATATATTTTATAAAAATAATTTTAAATAATATATTTTTTACGAACCGACCGGAACGAACCGAGAAACCGGACCGACCCAGCCGAAACGAACCGATTATATATTTTATAAAAAAAATGTAAATAATAATTATATATTTTATAAAAATAATCTTAAATAATATAGTTTTTACGAACCGACCGAAACAAACCAAGAAACCGGACCGACCCAGCCGAAACGAACCGATTATATATTTTATAAAAAAATTGTAAATAATAATTATATTTTATAAAAATAATTTTAAATAATATATTTTTTAAATATTAATTATTAAAAACTCTAAAAAAATAAAAAATATAGTTTTGATATATTAATAAAAATTATAATTTTTTAATAAAACTTTCCTCGGCCACATGTCGCCGGGGAAACCATGTTTATTTTTTGCAAAAACCCTCTAATATTTTCGTTATGGCGCCATTTTCAGCTAAACGACAAAGTTGTGGTTATCCCCGGCGACATGTCGCTAGGGAAAGTCACCAGGGATTGTTGGTAACATAAAGCAGATCTGAGTTTTCATCTTCATAACAAAAACGTAAAAAACTTATAACCCACCACTCTTGGCGATTTTTGCAGCACCACCACCACAAATTAGACCACATAACCCATCACCTCCACCACTACCACATAACCCACCATCACAACCTCTCACCACAACACCCACCACCACTCCACACCGTCACTCACGCGTACACGAGCACATATATACCAGCCACCACCATAATTGGAAGCCCTCTAAATCATAATTCTTATACTTCTAAACCCTCTAAATCATAATTTAATTATAATTTGTTTTTGGTAAAATAGGTTAATTATAATTCGTTTTTGATTATAAATATAATTTTTGATTTTGGTTTTAGTTTTTGTTAATTATAAAAACAGTTTATTTACGTGTGTTAGAATGTTTCTAAATTTTTTTTCTTTTTTGTTTTGGATAGTTTGGCGAGAAGCAGCCGAGTCGAAGCCGAGTCGACGAGCAGCCAAGCCGAGTCGACGAGCCGAGCCGAGTCGACGAGCCTAGTCGAGTCCAGAAGCAGCCGAGTCCACAAGCAGCCGAGTCAACAGTATGTTATTTTTTATCTTGTTTGTTTCCCCGGTGATATGTCGCTGGGAATGTTTATTGTGATTCCTAGTGTAAAACGCAAATCCAAACACTCTTTGACATTGTAAAACGTAAATCCAAACACTCCTTATGTTGATAATTTGATATAATTTGATGTTTGTTCCTTCATTAAATGTATATGTGTTTAGGATTTTAGGATTTTAGTGATTAATTTCAGAAAATCCCCGTCTGAATTTAATCATCCTATAGAAAACCCATCCGAAATTAATTTAATAGAAATTAATTTTGGAAAGTCTCTAGTTTGGGAATGCTTTTTGAATGTTTTGTCTCATTTAGGATATGAATGCGTATAATTGGTTTACTATTTTAGATGATTTCGATAGTGTTTTTCCTTTACTCCTACGAATATGTCTTTAAACACATATTTGGGGAGTTGAGGGGAAATGCTGCCAAAATTTTCTCAAATAGTAAATCGGTTATACGCATTCATATATGAGACGAATCATTCAAAGAGTAAGTTAGGATTGCCTTCCATAGTTGCACTAGGTGAACAAAACATCTCGTATTTCTCGTTTGAATGTGTTTAATTAAGTTGCATATAATAACTAAATGTATCGTTAAAACACAGTTATGGTATTCGATGATAAGAGTTGGACACTTTTACAGCGTCATGAACCATTATTTTATATCGGTTTTGAAAAATTCATCGATCATTACAAGCTGTTAGTGAATAGTGTCGGGAAAATAAAATGTCCATGCAAGTCTTGTCGAAATATATTATGGGTACACATCAAACACCTTTCAGACCACATTATGAGACGAGGGTGGGACACACGTTATAAAATATGGGTGGAACACGGTGAACCGGCTCCACCTATGCCACCGCCAGTAATAGATAACACAAGACAACCTCAGATGTGTGACATGACAGCGTTACTTAATGATCTTAGCTATATTCCTCCGAATAATAAACACAATGAACCAACTCAAGGAGATATTGGTAAGACAAGTAACGAACAGACTCAAGCTACACGTAACGAGTTTGAAGAGTTATATGCTAGTGCCAACGAGGAGCGGTACCCCGGTTGTGACTATGTGACTCGATTAGACTTTATGGCAAAGTTTACCTATTTTAAGGTTAAAGGTAGATTGACATATTATATATTCAATGAAATGTTAGAGTTTTTCCAAAATGTATTTCCCATCAGTAAAGGATTCAAGCTCCCACCGTCTTACTATGCAATAAAGAAGATATTTAAAATGATCGGGTTAGGGTACGAGTCGATACATGCTTGTGAATACGATTACTGCTTATTTCGGAGAGACAATAACAAATATTTGGATTTTTGTCCGGTGTGTAATACGAGTAGATGGAAAGACAGTAACACACCGGGGAAGAAAGTTCCTAAGAAGGTGTTGCGTTACTTTCCGATCATTCCTAGACTACAACGTTTGTACAAGTCTAGTCACACTGCAAAGGAAATGATTTGGCATGCTACTGGAAAGTGTACGGAGCCCGGTAAGATGCAACACCCGGTTGATGGTAGTGCATGGAAGAAATTTGACACCAAATATCCAGATTTTGCAAAAGAACCAAGAAATGTTCGACTAGGGTTGGCTGCTGATGGTTTCAATCCATTTGAAAACCTTAGTCAGGCCTACAACATGTGGCCGGTGATATTGATAACATACAATCTGCCTCCGTGGTTATGTATGAAAGAGAGTTCTTTTATGCCGACGTTGTTAATTCCTGGCCCTAAATCCCCGGGCAAGGACATTGATGTTTACTTGAGGCCTTGGATTGAGGACCTGAAGGTTTTATGGGACCGGAAAGGTTTCGAGACTATAGACGTTGCTTCAGGCCAGAAGTTCAATATGAGAGCGATGGTTTTATAGACCATCAATGATTTTCCTGCTCGAAGTAGTTTGTCTGGGTGGAGTAGGCCAGGTTATAAGGCATGCCCTACATGTAATGAAGACACTCCATCTGTTCGTGTGTTAAGCAAAACAACTTATGTTGGCCACAGAAGATTCTTAAAGAAGCCCCATAAATGGAGGCATTCACTTGAATTCAATGGCCAAACTGATAACAGAGATCCTTCTAAAGAATTTAGCCGGGATGTTATCCTGGCTCAGCTTGATAGATTGCCAAAGCGTGTGAAGGGTAAACATCTGAGTTATGTGGGTGTGAAGATAAAACGCAATATTCATGTCGAGCTTAACTGGACTAAATGGTCTATTTTTTACGAGCTTGAGTATTGGTCTTTTGTTTCACTAAGACACAATTTAGACATCATGCATATCGGAAAAAATGTGTTGGAGGCCATCTTGAACACTTTTTTAATGAATGATAAATCTAAAGACACCGCCAAGGCAAGACAAGACTTGAAAATATTGGGCATTCGAAGTGGCTTGTGGCTCGGCCAAACCAAAAATGGGAAGTGCTTGAAGCCTCAGGCTGCGTATTCTTTCACACCAGAGAACCAAAAAAAGTTTTGTCAGTACATCAAAGGAGTTAAACTACCAGATGGGTTCGGATCATGCTTCAAGCACAAAGTGATCAATAATGATATCAATATAACGTGCCTAAAGTCTCATGACTGTCATATAATGATGCAACGTTTACTTCCTTACGGACTTTAAAATTACTTGCCCGATAAGATTGCAAAACCAATAATCAAGCTATGTTCCTTGTTTAAGCAAATATGCTCTGCAACTTTGATGGAGGATGACATGTTGAAAGCTCAGATCAAGGTGGTCGATATTCGGTGCGATCTTAAGCTCATATATCCTCTTGCTCTCTTTGACATTATGGTTCACTTGGTTATCCTACCTCTAGAGGCTCTTGAAGGCGAGCTTATTCGCCCCCGGTGGATGTTTCCATTTGAAAGATACATGAAGAAGATAAAAGGTTATGTATGAAATAAAGCTAAGCCGGAAGGTTCGATTGCGGGGGGTTATGATGCAGAAGAAGCATTGACTTTCAGTTCTCATTATTTTCGAGATGTTACCACAAAATTTAATCATCTCGACTGCAATATGGACCCCTCTCCCCCAACGTGTCGGTTTTAGGCATTTCGATCGGTATGTAAATCGATTGGTTTATGATCGTTTATTCGGTTTGATGCCCAAGAGTTGAAAAAAGTAAAATGGTATGTACTTCACAACAGTCCTGAGATCGACACGTACCGGTGTACCGGTCCCAGTTCAAGAGGTACGCATTTTTTTAACTTCTTTTTCTTAACTTATCATTTCGACGACTTATTCTAATACCATGAACGTTTTTCAGTTTATTTCCTAACAAAGACATGCAAAGAAAATTCCCCCGACGGTTTGAGAGTGGTCGCAGGTAAACTCAAGACTTATTATGTGTACTAACTGTAAAAATTACAATATCATATTTTTGTGTTCTCTATCATCCCTACTATCTTCATGATCCGTCAACGTCACGTAGACAATGACCAAGACCCAGAGGTTAGCACAACCAACGAGTTATTCGCTTTGGCTAATGGACCATCATGGACTTCAATCTCAGTAAACTCTTGCGTAGTCGACGGTGTGAGGTATGTCGTGCACTGCTGCGATGAACGTCGCACAACTCAAAACAGCGGCATTTGTTCACCTGGCCTTGACGGAGAAATGTATTATGGTCAACTTTAAGAAATCCTCGAGTTTAAGTATTTGTTGTTCAAAGTTGCGTTGTTCCGAGTTAAGTGGTTCGACACTAGCAACAAAGGACGTAAAGTCAAAAAACTTGTCCTTAGAAAACAACTGACACAAACGACTGCAACGTGAGGCGTGTTAAAATATGACCAATACATCTCATGATCACAATTCCAAACAAGGTCTTATCACAAAAGATAAGACTAAACCCCACTAGAAGGTCGTCGAACATGTTAATCATAAAAAGTTTTTCGACGGGGGTGTCATCGTGGTAGAGGACGATCCTGATATTATACATTTTGACAACTCACCTGATCTCCCACTTTCTACTAGTTTGAATGACTTGGATAATGCAACCTTGCACATAGATGGTCAATCAACGGTGGTTGATGCACCGCCAGATATCATTGATGTTCCTGACGAAGACGATGATATTATTAATGATGAAGACGCCCTTCCTCATGATTTAACAGATTCTGATGTTGAAGACCTCATCAATGTTGATGATGATGGTGTTGAGAAAGTTTATATCTAGTGAAGAAGATGATTTAACTTGAGTTGTAACATGCAAAATATACTTCTATATTTGAATGAATGAATGAAATTGGTTGTGATTGTTTAAATGTGGTATATTTAAATTGATATGTATGTATTATGGATGTGTGCATGCTTATATTAATTTTGTTCATGAATTTCTATATGTTATGCTAATTGTACTTGTACAGATGTCATCAGCAGATGTTGCACAGTCCCACGGAGGTGATAGTGGCGGTGATGATCGTCCCCCATCACACGTTGTACCCACCGGTTGCGGGGGTTGCTTTGCTAACAAAGGTAAGAATTTATGGATTATTGTAATACAAGCATAAATTTGATACATATATTAAACTTGCTTGCCTTGAATTTTTATGACTTTATCACTAACTTGATTTTGCAGGAAAAGGTAAACGAAAGCCCCAATTTTGGGCCGGCTTGTGGACGGGCAGGCTGAATACCCGCGACAAAGACCGAAACCTTTCGTCTAAAGGGACATACGCGGAAGCTAAGGCCCCGTCCTCGATCAATTGATGTGGGTGACAGAAACAAACCCTAACCCTCTCAGTCCCCATGGGGTTTAGAAGCTCTACACTGTCTAACTACATCGGGGATGTATTTAGAGTGTGTCCGTTGTAACTACCCTTCTTGGTAGAAAGGACCCGAAAGAGCGGAAGGCGGCAACAGTTCCAAATATTAAGGTCATTTATCCCATTTAAGAAGTTATTTCATTATCGTGGTTTATTTATTTAATTGTGTATATTTATCTAAATTCGTTTATTTATTTATATCATATAAATAAATAAACAAATTTAAATAAATATATAAATTATATCTCTAACTCTGTTTTCGTTTTGTTGTATATGATTGCAGACCCTGTTTGACCTTAGGCCGCACATGGAATCCTCCCGCTGGACAAAGATCTACGAAGGCATCAACATGCACTTGCAAAAAGCCTACAATACCAACAAGGCTTCTTTCAAGGCTGTAACACCCCTAAAATCAGGTCGCAGCGGAAAGGTAACAATGGGGTGCTACGTCAAAGTACAAAAATCAAGATATAGAAAACGACCTTAAATGGACGGTAAAAATAAATTTCATTCGATGTCATTACAAAATATCAGAGTTTTCACGTTAGGTCCCATAGTTTTATTTAAAAGACATTAAGATTTTATAAGACAAAAGTTTCATTGAATAAAGAAATAAATCCCTCTATAGATATCCTCCACGGCTCCCATCGCAAGCTTATACCTCAGCACCTAGATTAAAACATGCAAAACGTCAACAAAATTGTTGATTGAATCATAGGTTTATCAGGAAATAGCGTGGACCACAAGATTTAAGTAATGGTGGACTAAGAAACACATTCCAAAGTCCAACACATGTATTATTGCCCTAAGCTCATGACACCGAACCTTAACGTAATAAACTGTAATCATACATCACTGCGAGTTTTGCCCAACAAGAAAACGGATACAGATGTTTACATAAAACAATCCTACAAATTTTCTTCAAATGTAAAATGCGTCAATGGTCAACTAGAAACCACAGCCTAGACGGGGAAGGTCAGTCTCGATAGATCTATCCAAAACACTAGCGTATACCCAGCAGGTAATTAACGGTTCATGATAAAAGGGGACTTAAATGGAAATACGGTAACTTAGGCAATAATGTAATCAGGAAATAGCATACATTTTTGAAAATACTTGTGTCCAAAGAAATCAAGTATGTAATCTCCCCCGAAATTAATAAAACAAGTAGTAGAAAAAGGGGCTACGAACTCACCTCGAGTGAATGGTAATCAACAAGTATTCACAATAGAAAAATGCGTCACGCTTACGATCGAATTGATCATTACATTCACTATCTTTTCTTGGATCTTCATCAACCTTCTTTCCATCATCACTTGAAGGTTTGGATACATCATCATGAGAACTCTTTGGATCTTAGGAGTAGCAAAATGTAATCTTTGACAGGTTCTGTCTCCTTTCTAGCTTGACCTGCATTATCACTTGCTTTTGTACTTGCAAAACCATTAGACTGTGTACCTGCAACAATTGGCTCATAATTCATTATTCTTGTTAGTGCATCAATATCAAATAGCCAATCTGGTCCACTACTTATAGCATTAGGTGTAATCTCACTAAACCTAATATGCAAGTTTTATTCCACTGTCCTTGTTCTACTATTGAATACTCTAAAGGCTTTACTATTCAAAGAGTATCCAACAAAGAAACCTTTATCAGCCTTACCATCAAATTTGCGTAAGTGATATATGGTATTGAGAATGGTAACAGGACACCCAAATGGTCTCATAAAACTTAAAGTTGGTGTTCTACCATGAAAAAGTTCATATGGGGTCTTGTTATGAGGCTTAACTACTAACACTGTATTTTGCACATAGCAAGCAGTAATAACTGCTTCTGCCTAAAAAGTAGTTGGCAACTTAGAATCAGCTAGCATAGTCTTAGCAGCCTCAATCAGTGTCTTATTCCTCCTTTTAGCAACTCCATTTTGTTGAGGAGTTCTAGCTACACTAAATTGTCTCAAAATACCCTTCATTTCACAAAACTGATTCATTTCTCTGTTTTTGAACTCAGTCCCATTATCACATCTAATCACCTTAACCTTGTGATCTATAGGTTCTCTATCCTAGTTATAAAGGACTTAAGAATGCCACTAGTCTCATCCTTAGTAGCTAGAAATAAAACCCATGTAAACCTACTGTAATCATCTGTGACAACTAGGCAATATATTTTCTTCATAGGGCTTTTTACAAATGTTGGACCAAATAAGTCCATATGTAACAAATGTAAAGAAAGACTGATTGAGTTCTTTGTTTTAGACTTATAAGAGGCTCTGTGATGCTTTCCCTTTTGACAAGCAACACATGTTTGATCATTTTTAAAAAGTTTGGAAGGTAGATGTCACACCCCGCCAAGGCAGAAACGTAAGGCGCGACAAGAAAGGGAATCATCACAACACTTTGGCATCTATAAGAGAAACTAAAATATGCATTAAATACAAGGTATAGACACGCAGTGTCAAGTAAAGTACCCAAACACATCAACAAAATCCAAAAGGCGTCTGACATTGAAAATGAAGGCAGTTCATGCCAACGTCATGACATGCAAACATTCATACATCCTAACAAAGCAAAACAATTAACATTCAACATCCAAAACAAATAACGAAATCTAGATAACTAAACTTCGCCAGTTGCCTATGGTCCATCTAGCCACTTTTCCTAACTTTAATCTCATCCTGCTAAATACTTGAAAATGATGCTTATACGTCAACAAAATGTTTGGTGAGAAACATAGGTTTTCAGACACACATATACCAAAACAATTTAACCAATTCCTGCATTAATAAAAACAATACTTTTGCATGACAATTATGCTGACGAACATACAAGCTAACATGCAATTTAATCAAATCAAATCAATCATTCAAACACCAAGCAGACGACCTCAATCGATCTTGGATCATACCAAATCTCTTTCCTTCTAGCTCAGGCCGTGGATACCCACAAGTAACCCTCCTGACTAGACCACACATCAATATCACATCACATAACATGTAGCACATAACGCATATCAGTCACATAATAGTCCATGCATGTACACTAACACATAATTACAGAAATTAAAACTCATTTAAACACTTGCATCATTTCCATCCCAAGTTTAAAACAATGTAAAAAGTAGGACTATGTAACTCACCTGAATGCTCAAACGCAGCTTTTAATTCCTATCACGCAACTATACAAATAAATAAACATGGTTACACGCGACCAAGCTAAAAGCTCTAGTCCATGTAACACACATATGATGGATGTCTAATGGTGTGATTAACCATCATGGGTCACCCCGACACCATGCCCAACCTTAACCACTTTATTAACTCATTACACTAGTTAACTACAATTTATTCAAAAATGTAGCATTTTAGTGTATCTTTACTAACTCAAAACCCTTACTTGCTGACCTTCATAAATTATACCAAAAACCATATAAGTTCATTTATAATTTTACTAACTACCTTGTGATTTCCAACTACTAATTACATGCACAACTATCCCAAATAAAATCCAACTTCAAAACTATCCCAATTCGGATCTGATTGCACACTAAAAAGTATGGCCCTAATTACCCTACTTAGACATACAATCAGAAGCTCTCCTTCTAGGGTTTCTTTATATACATATAGAACTTAATCACTGTATATTGTCTTACCCTAAATTCCACTTTTAGGTTAGGGTTTTACCCTCTTAAACATGACCTAAATCTGACCCGTATTTACTGTTTTGACCACTTTTCTTGTAACCAATATTTAACTAACTTCCAGAACTCTAAATCACTCGAGGATGGACTTTTTGAAAAATAGACTCTTTGAACTTCAATTTAGGCTTTTGAATCATATCAAAACACATTTCTAATATCAAGATATCATCAGTTGAGCACAACCCTAAATTCTGCTCAACTCTAAATCATAAATTAACGCGATCTAACCCTAACCATTTACACCAATTAGATCCTAATTAAACCCTAAACGTTCTAACATGATTAAAACATCCTTAATTACAGTAGATCTTAAAAACCCTAATGATCCATCATATTAATTGTTATATGTTTTAAAGAAAACTAAGCAACTATGGTTAACGAACATACCTGAACTTTGATTCTTGAAACAATAAATCACCAACTTTTTCTTGATTAAAAAAAATCTTTTTTTTTCTTCTCTTGAAGGTTTCAGACAAACAACAAAAGAGAGGAGAGAAAAGTGTTTTAGGGATTTATTGATCTTATATTTATACTACCTAGAATCCTAATTGTAATCAGATTTGTTTCCTTTTTTTCTTTCTTTCTAACCGATCCAATCACCTCCCTTTTTAATTAATTAATTTTTTTTTATTTTCCTATACAAATTCGTTCTCCCCCTCCTATATATATATATATATATACATAACTTATTTTATTATTAATTAACTAATTATCTTTATTACCTTAAGTTTTCATAAAAACCTAAGCTAATTTGGGTAAACCTTTTTACATAAACGTTACTTACTAAACTTTCTAAAAATAACTTTTCATTTCACATTTCACTTTCTATATTTAGAAAGTCTACTATAAGTATCCAAATTTCACTCACTTCACTTATTTCCAACATGATGTGTTTCCCATAAACGCTTAACACAAACTCATCCAACTATTTACATAGCATTGCATGCAATACGCCATTCCTTTCCATTATCACTATACGTGAACAAATAGAATACTCATTACCAAACACAAACGCACTTAAAATGAGATGATCATACACCTCAAAACGGTATCATGCACCTATTCAAACTACTTATCACACATATATAACACATAGCACACAAGAATCACACAAAAAGAACACTTAGCCATTTCTAAATGTATTACAAACCTGATTAAATCACATATGTTACATCAGTTGGGGAACGTAGTTATCTCAATGGTGTACTATGTTTAGGGGCTTAGACATAACTTGTTTTTTGTTGGACAATTTTGTGACACGGATCTTGAAGTCGCTTTTTAGAAAAACACTTGCTTTATTCGAAATTTAGACGGTGTTGATCTACTTTCTGGATCCTGATATATAAATTTGTACACAATTTCTCTTGATGACATGCTAAAGACTTATCCAATTTGTCTTCTATCAAAAGCATCAAAGACTAAGAGCTGGTTATGGCACCGTCGGTTATCTCATCTCAACTTCGGTACTCTTAACAAGCTAGCTAAAGACGGTCTTGCATGAGGCATTCCAAAACTTAAATATCAGAAAGATCATCTGTGTTCTGCATGTGCATTAAGAAAAAGCAAAAAATCCTCTCATCAACCTAAGGCCTAAGACACTAACCAAGAGAAACTATATCTTTTGCATATGGATCTTTGTGGCCCGATGCATGTAGAGAGTATTAACGGGAAAAAGTATATCTTGGTGATTTTTGACGATTATTCATGATTTACTTGGGTTAGATTTTTTAGATCAAATGATGAAGCTCCCGACGCTATCGTCAAGTGCATCAAAAATATTCAAGTTCATTTGAATGCCACAGTCCATAATGTTTGAATAGATAATGGAATGAAATTTGTCAATCAGACTCTTTGTGATTTCTATGAAAATATCGGCATTTCGCATCAAACTTATGTTGCTCGCACTCCTCGACATAACGGCGTCGTCAAAAGGCGAAACAAAACTCCTATGGAAGCTGCTCGCACAATGTTGATATCTTCAAAAGCTCCTTTGTTTCTGTAGGCCGAAGCAATCAACACAGCTTGTTATACCCAGAACCGTTCCTTGATCCGTCTTCGCTACAACAAAACTCCTTATGAGCTAATGCACGACAAGAAGCCGGATTTATCGTTTCTTCATGTCTTTGGTTCACTCTATTATCCGACCAATGACAGTGAGGATTTGGGTAAACTAAATGCAAAGGCCGATATTGGTATTTTTGTTGGATACGCGCCTGCAAAGAAAGCTTTCGGAATCTATAATAGAAGAACCTAGAAATTTATGGAAACTATCAATGTGACGTTTGATGAGCTGACAGCAATGGCTTCTGAACAATTCGATTCAAGACCCGAGCTTCAATCTATGACTCCTGCAACAACTAGTTCAGGACTCGGTCCAAACCCTATCCCTTAACAACCTTGTAATCCACCAAATAGAGATGATTGGGATTGTTTGTTCCAACCCATGTTTGATGAATACTTCAATCCTGCAACCCTTACTATTTCTCTAGTTCCAGTAGTTGCTGCACCAAGAGCTGTTGATACAACTGAATCACTAGTGTCTACGTTAATTGACCTAGATGCACCATCAACTAGTATGCCATCAACACAAGAACAAGAACATTCTCTAATTATTTCTCAAAGTTTTGAAGAATTACCAAAAACACCACATTTTTATGATGATCTACTTCATGAATCTCTTCATGAAGACTCAACTTCTCATGGATCGTCATCGAATGTGAGACCATCACACACTCCATTTGAAAAACCTTGGTCGATGGACTAAGGATAATCCAATAGCAAACGTGATCGGTGATCCTTCTCGTTCTGTCTCTACGAGAAAGCAACTTGAAATTGACGCCATGTGGTGTTATTTTGATGCCTTCCTAACTTCTGTAGAACCTAAGAACTTCAAACAACCAATTACCGAACCGTCATGGATCGATGCAATGCAAGAAGAAATTCATGAATTTGAAAGGCTATAAGTTTAGGAATTGGTGCTGTGTCCAGACAAAGTCATGTTGATCAAACTAAAATGGATTTATAAGGTCAAGACAGACGAATTTGGAGGGGTACTAAAGAATAAGGCTAGATTAGTTGCTCAGGGATTCAGGCAAGAGGAAGGTATCAATTTCGAGGAATTATTTGCACCGGTTGCAAGAATAGAGGCCATCCGTATCTTCATATCAAATGCAACCAACAAGAATATGATGATCTACCAAATGGACGTCAAAACGGCTTTCTTAAATGGCGAGCTCAAAGACGAGGTCTACGTTTCTCAACCAGAAGGATTTGTTGATCAGGACAACCCATCGCATGTGTACAAGCTTAAAAAGGCTCTCTACGGTCTTAAACAAGCATCACGTGCATGGTACGTGAAATTCGTCAAAAACCCCTTTATAATATATAATATATATATATATATATATATATATGTATATATATATATATATATATAATATAAATATATATATATATATACATAAGCAAGATATCATACAAATTACTTCTTAGGAAAGAAAAATAAGTAATCACACGGGTATCGTTCTCCTCGATGAGAGTGAATGGAAATCAATGTTCATGTTGTAAATCGAAGCTTGATTTGTCATTAAAGATCTGGATTGTTTTGGTTTCTAAAACTACTAACGCAAAGGGAAAAAGAAATTAAGGCACGCTAATCTAAGAAATAAAGCAATTAAACATTTAAATATAAAAACATCTTATTAATAATAAAACGCGACTAAATAACTAAATGTATCAAAATTAAACCTTAAAAACTTAAATTTCAAATTCCTAACACTTAAATGCATTAAACTAATTTTTGGAAAAAGAAAAATATTTTTTTTATATTTTTTATCTATTTAAAACTAATTTTTAAAACAAATAATAAAGAAAAATTCAATTAAAAATATTAAATGTAATCTAAAATTTTTGAGAAAATAAATAAAATACTAGAACCTATTACTAACGTTTACGAAGAAAAACGAATCAAAAAGCTTATGTAAATAAGCTGGGAAGAAGCAAAATAGTTAATTAAACTATAAGCTAAAGTGCTCTTAAGAAATTAATTATGAAACAAGTGAATGGAAAAGTCCCAAGGGCGCAATGGTTAGGGTGTTGGTGTGTTGAGGGTGAGGTCGCAGGTTCGAGTCCTGGACCTTAACTTTTTACACTAAACATTTTTTTATTTTCTTTTTGGAAACAGATTAAGAATAAGTATAAATAAGAACTTTTTATGAAAAACTTAAACCTGAAACTTATTTATAAGCTGGAAACAAGCACATAAGACAGTTGGAACACTTAGTTTAAGAAAAATGAGTAGAAACTTTAAGCACTAGTCTTAACACTATAAGGACTTAATAAGCAAAATTTAAAAGAAAATAAGTTGAGACCGTTCTAGCACTAATCTAAATAAGCACCTAGGATTCCTAATAAGCAAAAAATAAGCTAAAAAGAAGTAAAATGCATAAAGACAGTTAACTCTAAATGGAATCTAAAGGACATTTGCACTGTTTTTAGACTAAATTTTGAGGATGATTAGCTCTTGAAATAAGCTAAAAAGCTAAAAAAATATTTGGTTTAAGACCCAATAAGCACCTTAGACTAGAAATAAGCATATTTGACTAAGAAAATAAGCTAGAAAAGAGGACTGCAAAAGGCAGTATAAACTTATATGTTTTTGGCTTTTTGAGATTAAGACAGATTTGAACTTAAATTTAAAGACTCAATAAGCAAAACTAAGGCAAGAAAATTTTAAAACAGATTGAAACCATAACTTAATAAGAAAAATTAAACTAAACTTAAGCTAATTAAACTGGTAAAAAACTGAGAACTCAAAGTAAAACAGATTGCATACATGACAGTTTAAGAACTAGCAGACTTGAGGATTTGAAAAACCAAACTTCAAAACTTGACAAATCTAGCTTTGAGCTTATGAAAGCTTCTTTTAAGACTTAATTAAAACTTATTAAAATTATTTTGAAACCTAAAAGCTACACAAGCAGTCTTAACTATGTTAAGATTGCTTGTGCCAAACACCCCTTTAAACTTTTATAACTAAATTTGAAGCTTAAACAGATCCTAATAACCTCTAATGAATACAAACAGATTAATAACTAAGCAAGAAATTGACAAATAAGCAAGAAGAAAGGAAAAATAAGTACTCAAATATAAGTTGCACTAATAAGCTGTTTAGACTAATATTTGAACAGTTTTGATCAAAACTCAAACTAAACTAATTGTAATTATGTAAACTTGGTATCTAAGATAAAATAAACTAGCCTAAAACAGAATAAACATATTTAAGCAGAAATAAGCAGGCTAATAAGCTAAATAAGATAATAAGCTAAAATAGAGAAAAAGAAATGTGTACCTTTATCCCAGCTAAACAGGGATCTAAAATGCTCATAAGAGCTTAAATCAACAAGCTAGCTTAATAATAAGCTCTGAATAAGCCCTATAAGCCCTTCCAGAACTGGCTTATCTTTCAAATGGCTTATTCAAGACCCTTTTTTAGGTAATTTGAGCAATGAGCTTATTAAGCTTAAAACAAGCTTAGCTGACTAAATGATAGCTTATTAGGAATTGAAGAGCTTATTTATATCAAAACAAATTTAAACCATTATTTCTTTAAAAGTAAAACAAAATTAAGACAGAATTTAAATGAAACTTAATTTTATTAATCTTAAAAGAGGTTACAAACTTTTGTAAAAGGAAATTACATTAGATAAAAAACAATAAGCTATAATTACATAATAAGCAACTAATAAGCTAATAGGCTACACTACTCTACTCCTAAAACTAGATGCCTCTCTGTGTGATTAAGCTTCTATATTTATAGAGAGGAGGGGAAGGATCCAGAACCTCTAGGAGTGTCCTCATCATCCATCCATAGCCCTTAGATCATAACAAACTCTCAAACTTTCATTTTGAGCCATTGATCCTTTTCCACGTATGTCCAACCAAGGAAAATGTTGGGGATTGCCAGCGTGGCTAAGTGGTGTCAAAGGTGGCAGGGTTGATCTTCTAGAAAGGAATTGATGTGTGTGGGGAGAAGTTTACCCTGCGTGCGTTTGTTACTTAGTGTGTAAGTGAGGGAGGGAAAAAGAGGAAGGTGTACAGTAAATTCCCTTTGACTGTGTGTTGACCCCTTTGTTATAAGATTGGGTTGACTTGGGCCAGGGGTGTTGGGCTTTTGTTTGGACTAGATTGTATTAGATTTGGACTTGGTTTTTATAAATGGTTATAGGGCTTTTAGGGTTTTATAAGTTTTATTCTTAATGGGCTGACCCGGCCCAATAAAATGGGTACGGGTTAGTCTATTAAGGATAAATACGCCTTGGGCTTCGTTTTCTCACTCTCTTTTCATTCCCATGCTCGGTTTTGTCTGTTTTACTTTATTTTTGTCCATTTATGATGTATCTGTTTCCTGCAAGACACAATTCACAATACGAACAAATACAAAGCATTTTTATGTCATTATTGGTCTTTTTAGCTTAATAATAAGAAATAAAGGATATGTGTTTAAGCACATATCAGTACGATATGCTGTCAAGTTTCCTCATTTCACAACATTTCTCCAAAGGTGTCGTTGATCCTACACTCTTCACACAAAAAGCAGGAAACGAATTTATTATGGGTATAATTTAGTTGATGCTATAATATTTGATTCTTAATAATGCTTTGTGTAATGAGTTTGTAATCTGATAGGACATTAAGTTTAATGGATGTCGATGATGGGGCAGATGTCATTTTTTTTAGGCTTACAAATTTTCAAAGTCCTTTAGGCATCTTCCTAAACCAGTCAAAAAATGCATTTTGAAATTATTAAAAATATGGTTGCTATATGTGATTCTATAGGACACACATATGCGTAGGAAAAGAAATAAACTGGATGAAGATCTACAGGGGACACCAGTTGATGCTACACTTTACCATGGCATGATTGGATCCCTCATGTATCTGACGTCCAGTAGACCCGACCTTATTTATGCAGTTGCTTATTGTGCGGTATCAGCAAAGCCTACCGAAAGCACTTAAATGCGGGTTAGTGAATTCTTTCGATACTAAAAGGAACATTAACATGGTGTTCTTTAGTGGGGCTATTCGAAGGGAATACGGTATGTATTAACAGCATATGCAGACGCAGATCACGTGGGGTGTCAGAACACTAGACGCAGTACATCAGGAAGCGCTCAATTCTTAGGTGATTATAAAAGTTGTTGGTGGTCTTCCAACGAAGGCAAAAGAGCTACGATCTCGAGTTATAAAGGCTGTATATATTGCTTTATCTGGGTGTTTGTGCTCAAATCCTATGGATGCGTTTACAACTAACAGATTATGGCTTTCAATTCAATAAGATTCCTATGTACTGCGACAACAAAAGTGTAATTGCTCTATGCTGCAACAACGTTCAACACTCAAGAGCAAAAAGAACATCGATAAAGTACGCTACCATTTTTAAAAGGAGCAAGTGAAGTATGGAATTGTGGAACTTTTACTTTGTTCTGACGGGAATATCAACTGGCTGACATCTTCAGCAAACCCTTGCCAAGAGAAAGATTTAATTTCTTGATCAAAAAGCTCGATATGAGAAGTATGTCTCTGAAAATGCTTAAACGTCTGACAGAGGAAGAAAACGAGTAATGGTGTGGAAAATCTAATAATATATTCCTAAGTTATATATAAAAAACATAAAAACCAAAATATTTTCTTTTATATATATTTTTCAAAAAGAAAAAAAATCTAAAAATAGTCATAAAAAATACAAAAAATAGTTTTTGATGACATGTTTTCTAGCATCGTTGATAATAATTTAGGGCTTCAGAAATGTAATTCATAATGGCAACAAGATTTACAACAAAGTTACGAATAGAAAATTTGTCAATATGGCTTGTTATTATTTCTGATAATCAACCCGGTCCATATATCTTAAAGGCCTAGTATTTTCAAAATAAAAAGCTTTGCCTCACATGGGGAAATTTAATTTTCTCGAGAATGAATTATTCAGATAATTAAAGGCCTTGTCGTTTACTTTGCAACACAACCTGCGCTTTCTTTATCCATTAGTGTACGTTTCAGTGCGCTTATGTGTCAAAATAAGAGAAATCTTATTTTTCATGATGTTGATTTTTTTCAGAAATAAAATAATCATCTTTGTAATTCATAAAATTCAAGGCATTTGACCACTCAAATAATGACTACAGCTCTTTAAATAGAAAACGGGTCATTGTTTGAGGGGGAGAAAATGTCAAATTTTTCTTAATTCACATAGGAAGTAAATGGAAAAAAGGATTTTAACAATAAAGAGTTAACAATTAAAGGGGAGTTAATTAACTTTATCCTATTTTGTGCGTTAAATGTTGTGTGTTTATGCCTTTAGGGAGTAAATAGCAAAAATTAATTAGCTAGGCTATGTAGTGTAAACTTTAAGGACTTATTGTGCCATTAGTTAAACTATATCTTGCCTTAGAAAACTTATGAAGGAAATATGCCAAGGATTGAGGAGTCTAGGGGGCATTTGTGTAAAAAGGTTAAAAAAATTAATAACAAACACCCCCCTTCCTGTCACCTACTTACACACACACAAACACTACCAAAATTTTTTCCCTCCCATTTTCAAATCGCCATCATCAAGATCCATCATTTCAGTGATTACAAGGGCTTTAGCGGTAAATTACATAAAGTGTTCTTTGTCTCATAAACAAACTCATACAAAACAAAGGATTTAGGTTTGGAGCCTCGATCTTTTTCTCGGATTTCCTCTTAGGAAATGGAATTAGGATTTGTGAAAATTAAAAGTAGACCAAATCTAAAATTAGTTGAGGGGTTTTGATGGGTTGAGGTTATAAATCATTCGATTGTAACAGTTCTTGATGAAGTTAACATCTACTTGTGTTTTGTTTGATTATTTGTTGCGAACAATTAGGTATTTGGGAATTACTTGAAATTTGTGTTGGTTTTGTGTTTAATATGTGTTATTATGCTTATGTGCATGTGTATGAATGAGAAATTCCATGACTTGTATGCAGATTTTGTGGCTTTGATTCAAACAAGTGATAATTTACTCGTTATTTGCTCTAAATGAAAATTTTGTGGCTCATTCTTGTTATATCTGCTAGAATATGTTTATATATGTTTGGTTTAAATGTTTATGTTGTATAAGTTCCAAAAAATGAAAATTTGTATAAATCAAAATTTATAGACGGCATTTTATGCACGGCTCTATAGACGGTGATTTATACACGCTTAAAATAGACGGCGATTTATACATGTTTCTATGGACGGCGATTTATACACATATCTAGACGGCGATTTATACATCCCTTAAGGACGGCGATTTATACCTTTCCATTTAGACGGTGATTTATACATAGGATCATAGACGGCGATTTATACATAGGACCATAGACGACGATTTATACGCAGGACCATACACGGCAATTTATACACCCATTTTAGACGGCGATTTATATAGTCCTTCTAGGCGGCGATTTATACATGGTCATGGATGGCGATTTATACATCATACATAAAAGATGATTTTTCCTAAATGTTTTAACTTGGTAACTCATCTTAGGTTAAATCTTTCTTAAATTATGTGTAAGTTGATAAATTGAGTGTATATGACCAATTGTTAGTAAGTTGACCTTTAAGATTGACCTTCCAATAAATGTCCTTCGTCATATACTTCGATTGAATGCCTGATAATATGTGTTTAAATCTGCCTAGTTAATGTCTATGAATTGCCCTGCATATGAATTGTATTGGTCTATTCTTAGCAGAAACATGAATCCAATTTCTACTCAATAAGTTGCACTCGACAATTCTTTGGTTTCTCCTAAGAAGAGACTAAAGATTGAAAAATGCAATGCAAGAATTACGTTCAGCAAACCATAAAGAGAAGAAACATATCAAGTCACCTTGGATGCTCTCAAGCTATCTCCTTGCTATCCCGCATTTCTGATCACTACTGAAGTCTCGAAAATCTACATGCATCAATTCTGGAACACCATTCATAAGATCAAAGAAGCAGATGCATATCGGTTCAAGCTGGATAAGAAGAAGTTCCGAGTTGACATTGAAGTCTTTCGTGAAATTCTTTAGATTTGTCCTAGACTTCCCAATCAAGCCTTTGTTGAACCTCCTTCAGAAGAAGAATTGGTTACATTTATGCAGGAACTTGGTTATTCTAGCAAGTGTGATATGCTATCTACAATCCATACTGATCAAATGCACCAGCCTTGGAGAACACTTGTTGCAATCATCAATAGGTGCATCTTTGGGAAGACAACAGGACTTGATAGACTCAGGGAATCACAAGCTCAAATCTTGTAGGGTATGTACAACAAGAAGAACGTTGACTATGTTGCTCTACTGTGGGAAGACTTTATGTATCAAGCTGACAATAGAGAAATAAGTTCAGCAAGGAAAGAGCACGTGCCCTGCCCACGATTCACCAAAGTCATCATCAACCACTTCATCTCTAAGGACAAGACTATCTCTATGAGGAACAGGAACAATCTTTACATAATTCATGATGACTCATTGCTCGGTACATTGAAGTTTGTCTCCAAGACACAAGATTATCAGCAGTATGGAGCCCTGATTCCTGATGATATGATCAATCAAGACATCAAAGATTCTAAAGCTTACAAGACTTACTAAGACTTTACTACTAGAAAATCTACTCCTACGAAAGCAAGGAAGTATAAGAAAGTTGCTTTACCCTCAAGAAAATTGTCTCTTGTTTTGGAAGAAGTACTTGCAGAGAAGCCTAAGCAAGCTAAGAAACCTGCCAAGAAGTCTACTAATGTACCAACATCAGGTGTTGCAATCAGAGACACTCCTAGTGAGTCTGTGCCAAAGAAGATAACATTAGCTAAAGTTGATAGAGGCAAAGGCATGGATCTACTTTCTGATGTGGCATTACTTAAAGCTGTCGAGCTCAAGAAAACTCTCAAGTAAAGCAAGTTGGAAAGTCATAAGCTTTATGCAAGTGGTTCAGGTGATGGAGTTGGTTCCCAACTAAAGGTTCCTAATGAGCAAGAAGACAAGACAATTGGTATAGATGAAGGAACTGGTACTAAACCAAGGGTTCCCGATGTACCCAAATACCTATCCGAAAGTGAAAATGAATATTGGGGAGATTGTAGTGATGATGATGACAGTGATGAAGTAACCAAGGATGATGAAGAAGATGATGTTGAAAGTGATGCTGATGATGACAAAGAAGCAAGTGATAGTGAAAAGACGGATTCAGATGAAGATGAGAATCTTAATCTCAATCAGAATGATGATGAAGAAGAAGAAAAAGAAGAAGATTATGTACGTACTCCTGATAGCTTTGAATTCAATGATAATGATGAAGAGTATGAGGAATTGTATAAGGATATGAATGTGAGGTTAACAGATACAGAGCATGAAGAATAAGGGAAAGAAGATGAAGAGATGACGGATGCTGGTCATGATGATAGTACTCAACAGACCAAATATGAACAAGTCAAGGATGATGAACATGTAACACTTACAACTGTTCATGACACCCAAAAGACTGAAGGTCCAATGCAAAGTTCGTCTGTGTCATCTGACTTTGCAAATCAATTTCTGAACTTGGATAACGTTCAGCCAACCGACACTGAAGTCGTTTCTATGATGAATGTCAAGGTTCGTCATGAAGAACCAAGTACTCAGACTCCAACTCTTCATAACATACCTATCACGGTAATCCTAGAAACGTCAAATGCAGCTGAATCAACCATCCCTCCCACAATTCCACCAATCACTTCTCTTTAACAACAATCAACACCAACACCAACTCCTGCACCAACAACTGCAACAACTACAACTTCAGTTCTTGCTTTTCTAGATTTTTCATCCCTATTTGGATTTGATCAAAGAGTTTCTGCTTTGGAAAAAGAGCTTTCTCAATTGAAACAAGCTAACTACTCTACACAACTGCTCAAAACGATAAAGTCACAAATTCCTGCAATGATGGATGCTCAACTCAGCACAAGACTTAAAGATTCTATTAAGAAGTCTTTCAGGTCATACACTACATAATTTGAGAAGAAGGCTAAAGATGAGAGGAAGAGATACATAGATCTTGTAGAAAAGTCTGTAAAAGAGATTATCAAAGATGAAGTTAAGAATCAACTTCCTGAAATCCTACCAAAGGAAATATCTGACTACGCCACTCCTGTAATTAAAAGTAACGTGATTAAATCACTTGAGAATATCGTCTTGGCCAAGTCTTCCTCTCAACCAAGTCTACATATGAGGCAGTTGCGTCACTCACTGAGTTCGAATTGAAGAAGATCCTCTTAGACAAGATTTAAAAAAGTAAATCGTATTAAGGCGCTCAAGAATACAAAGATCTCTATGATGCACTAGTCAAATCTTACAAGCTTGACAAGGACCTCTTTGAATCTTTTGATAAAGTATATTCGTTGAAGAGAGATCGAGAAGAAAAAGACAAAGATGAAGACCCTCCAGCTGGATCAGACCAAGGGTTGAAGAAGTAGAAGACAAGCAAGGATGCTGAACCATCAAGAGGTTCTAAGTCAAAAGAATCTAAGTCAAGCTCATCCAAAGGCTCCAAGCCTCGGTCAAAATCATTGGCAAGTCTGCTCAAGCAGAGGAACCAGTGTTTGAGACTACAGACACAAAGATGCCACTGAATCAAAGGGTAACACTGACGATCAACCCAATGTCAAGGCAGCTTCAAAGGATGACTGGTTCAAGAAACCCAAGCGACCTCCGACTCCAAATTCAGATTGGAATACTATAAAGATGATTGATTTTAGACCTCCTCAGACTTGGATCAGCAAAATTGCTAAAGCAGGAAAACCTCCTACTACCTTCGATGAGTTGATGAGAACTCCCATCGACTTCTCAGCATATGTCTTGAATAATCTGAAGATTGAGAATCTGACACAAGAATATCTTGTTGGAGTAGCTTCCAATCTACTTAAAGGGACATGTAAAAGCCGAGTGGAACTCGAATATCATTTTGAAGAGTGTTATAAGGCTATTACCGATAAACTTGACTAGACGAACCTTGAAGGACACGAATATCCATTTAACCTCAGTAAGCCTTTACCATTAATTGAAGATCAAGGTCGTCAAGTAGTTCCTGCTAACTACTTCTTCAACAACAACCTCGAATATCTAAAAGGTGGAAGTCTAAGCAGCAAATATACGACTTCTACAACAAAAACCAAGGCTGCTAAGTATGATACAATTGAGGGCATAGAAGACATGGTTCCATCAATATGGAGTCCAGTAAAGGTAGCTTATGACAAATATGCTATGTGGATAATCACTCAATGGGGGGTCCAAAACGACAAAGCTTCTATGGATATGCAAGCAACAGGATGTCCAAGCATGATGTATTCTCCACAAAACGAATCATTGCAGTAACCCATGTCAAAGTTGTGAAGAAGTATGATTACGGGTATTTGGATGAGATTATTGTTTAAAGAGAAGATCAGCAGCTCTATAAATTTGTAGAAGGAGACTTCCCAAGACTTAATCTGCGTGATATCAAAGACATGCTTCTTCTCTTAGTTCAGAAGAAGCTCTCTAATTTGGAAAGAGATTACCTTTTCGACATGAACGTGGCATTGCGGATGTTTACCAAACGTGTTGTCATTCTTAAGCGGGTGGAAGACCTTTAACTGGGAGTCAAAAGCTACCAAAAGAAGCTTAATATCACCAGGCCTAAGATGTTTAGGTCCGACATCTCCAGCATGACCCCATACACAGCTTACAACAATCCACAAGGGATCATATATCAAGACAAGTTCCAAAGAAACAGGTTGATGCGCTTTGATGAACTTTACAAGTTCTGTGACGGTACACTCTCATCTGTTTGAAGGGTTCTTCATGATATTGCTTTCAGCTTGGAGATGGATTACTTGCCAAAAAGAAGATGGAGTAAACTAGACAGGAAAAGGTCTCGCATCATGATCAAGGCAATCGATTAGCATCTCTTTGAAAGAAGGTTAATGAGGAATCTGGAGAAGTTTGTTGGAGGGAGGGAATACGAAAATGACTTCAGCCTGCTTGAACGGACAATATGACTTTGTCATATCTTGTCCTACTCTACTTCAGGTCAATTTCTTGTATATTACAAATTTATGAATATGTAAATAAGTAGTGTAAGACTAGAATTAGGCATATATAGTGTTTGAGTGCGAATTTTCAAGAATTTCTTAGTAAATTCAAAAATGTTCAAATTAACGCACTCAAATACCATATTATTCCCTCATAATTTAAAAGGGAGCATTAAAATGTCCCAATAATCAGCTTGTTAATAATTGAACATTTTTTCCCTAAAAGCATTAATATTTGAATCAATTGATATCCAAAATATCAAGAGATTTGACATTTTTGATAAGGGGAGAAAATGTGATTAAAATATATGGCTAAAAATGTGAATTTAAGGACTCAAGTGCAAGCTTCTCCCTTCATGTGCTAAAAGTTTTTGAATATCGATGCACATGTTGAGGGGGAGCATTACAAATGGTTTCAAGGCTGTGAATGATACCAAAAGACCGACCATGTATTTAATTATCTGGAGTTATAAGGTGGTTAGGTATAGGTATTCGTTCCTATGATCTAGCTAGAACCAGAGGGATCTACCCAGGGACATTCCATTAGTTAGAATAGAAAGTCCTTAGGTATGATAAAAAAGAGAAAAATTGAGAAAAGGGAATAGTGCTGACTAAGATAGAGCTAGTACCAGAACAAACCCAACAAGGTTCTAGTCATGAAGTCTTGGTAAGCACTGAAGGGGTTGAAGAATGAAAAATAAAAGTTAAGATAAAGGGTGAAAAGAAAGAAGACCTCCTTACACTTAGGCAGAAACGGGGTTAATACATAAACTGTCAAAAACACTAAGTTGTTATCTGGTATTGAAGACAGTCGTCATAGACCCAGTGACGCAATGCACAACCCTCCCTAGCCACTTAAGGTCTCTTAAATTATTCTTTTTTCATTTCTCATGGAGATTACATGCATTTCTATCGACTTTCTCACTTCGGGTTAGTTAGTATTGAAAAGGTGGCAGTCTGCTTCAGCCTCCGATTACTAAAACCAAATGTGCACTATTGAGTCTAGAGCCAAATGAGATCATCCATAAATCTCACTAGGACACTATTTAAATATATTTGTTGCTCACGCACTGTGAAAACAAGTAATAACTTAAGAGTCCTACTCATTATCCTTGTTATATTACCAAAACATCAGAGTGATACCAAAGTATTCACAATGATGATGGAAATCCTTCCAGAGCCAACATCAAACAAGCTCTGCGGTAGGTGACTTGTGAGATCCTATAAGGATCAAACTTGTGACACTGGATATCGATTCGGTCCAGCTTATGAATTGACGGATGAATTTTGAAAAAGATAAAACTATTGGTGTATTATAAAAACCATTTGCATCTTAACACACCAACTGATTTTCTAAAATCAAATTTCAATCTTATGTCCATGGGAAGCCTCACAAGGGTATCTGGACATAGGAAAGCTGAACACGAATTGACGACTTAATTGGGAAGATAGTAACTTACCAGTTCACTCTTACCGTGATGTCTGCTTTGAGACGCTCTGGTAATAAGAATGAATATTACAGCTACGAAACCCTATTAAGGAGATTCTTCAGAATTCTACCTGATTACAGACAGTATTTATACTGATCAACATGGAACCGTGGGTAATGCAACCGTATTCGATGAAGTGACAAAGTCACTTTTGTCTATACATGTTGATTATCACTAACCCTTTCATGTAAGTAATCCTGATGGTCGTAGCTACTGGATCAAGACAAGTCAAGTTTCATAGCCATATGCTCATACTCGATCGACTTACATAAAAACATCATGAAAGCTCAAGTACATGTTTCAAGACTTTCGCTACTCAAATACCGCACGTCCTTCTTAAAGCGACGAAGTGTTAAAGTTAAAGAACTTTAAGAAAGATATTTTATTTAAGCTTTCAATCTTAAGAAAATTATGAGCATGTAGGTCCGAAAGTCACAAGTACACAAGACGACGATAATATCTCAAGATGATGATAAGAGATTATGCTTGGTTGATGATATAACAACCCGTAAATTTTCATCAATGTAAATATCCATCTATTAAGTTAGATGCAATGTACTATCTATCTATTATATAT
>BQNB010009806.1:0-85754 GCA_026074375.1 Tanacetum coccineum
ATTGAACCTGGACAAAATATCAAAACCCTAACCCTAATTTATTTTATCATTTTTCTTTCCTTTTTCCTTTTATTCGAAAATCGACAAACCAAGAAAAATCCCCAATAATTATTTGAATCTTTTCTAAATTTTTCCAACAATTTTTCTGAGTCATATATGATATAAACAACCTTAGAAAAATATAAAATAAATTTTACAAATATTATTTGAGCCGATTTCATAGGGTTTCGAACATGTTTTAATTTATAAAATCAAAATAACATGCATGAATATTTTTCCTATGCATAGAAAGAATGAATATGATAAAAATTGAGATACAAAAATACCTTTGATGATTCTTGATGATTTAATGAATTATTGAACCCGGTTGCTTAATTCGAACCCAAAACAAATAGCACAATCGAACCAAGCACTTTACAATCTTCCCACTATTTTTCCCACAATCCTTGACCTTCAAATAACCTTAGAAAAATCGTCCTTGCCTTGTAAAAATTTTATGCCGCCTCTTTTAGATTTTTTGGTTTTTCGGGATTTAGTTTTTAAGGAATTAACAAATGAAAAATGTATAAAAGATATACTAGGGAATTAGGCCGAATTTTGGGCTTTCAAAAGAGATATAATCAGATTATAAAACTTGCATAATTTATTTTATAATTATCCTTATTAATTTGATTTAATTTGTAAAGTTATAAATAAATAAATACATATATTTTCGGCATAATTATATATATATAGATATTAATTATTTTTCTTACATAATATAAAGTATTTTAAACTTACAAAAATTTCATAATTGTCACATGTTGTCTTTTCATAATTTCTAGCATTTAAATGAATTTTATTTAAGCTTTTATGGAATTCTCTTGCATTAGGGGTATTTTGGTAATTTTACACTTGTTGAGATTTTTAGGTTTTACATAAAATGTATTAAGTTAGTAACTTTAGGGCTTAACTGTAACTTGGTAATAAGTGTTTTAGGTCTTAAGAACTTTGATGGCTCAATTTGTCAATACCTGATAGTTATTACAACTTAGGTAAAAGTTTAATAAAGTTTTAAAACGGTTCTAAAACATCAAGGACCGAAGTTGTCAAAAACCAAAACGTGTTTGATAAAACAAATCAAAAAGCGGCTTACTCTTTTTATTATTTACTTTTTTATTAACACAGAAAACCACATACTTTCAAATTTTAAACAGACTTGAACCATTTACTTTTTTATTAACACGAAAACCCACGTACTTTCAAATTTTATACCAACTTGAAACACATTATATATTATATATCCATTAAAAAAAGGTAAATAACACCATAAAAAAATAAAAAAATACACGTGGATATTAAATATATAATGTGTTTCAAGTCGGTTTTAAAATTTTAAAGTACGTGGGTTTCCGTGTTAATAAAAAAGTAAACGGTTCAAGTCGGGAAAATTTGAAAACGGCTCGAGCCCAAATCGCAAAATCAAGAACAAGTCTCAAACCAAGTTTTTGATTAAAGGTAATGATTTAATCAAGTTTTTAATGCTTTCCTTAACTTGTTTGTGCAAGATTTCTCATGTTTTTATACCTAGGGCTCGATTAATTGCATTTGCGATTTAGGGTTTAGGTTTTTGAAAATCTTTAGTTTAATTCGATTAGACATATGGATTTTGCTAGTCTTGGGGTTTAATCACTATTGCCAAACTTGTTTGAGGCTTAGAGGAATCTTTGATTGTGTTATAAGGATATGCCATATGCGGTTTAGGTCAATCCAAAAGGGATTTAGGATTCTTTATATGTGAATGATTTTTAAATGTGTCTAAAAAGCGGTTTAAGATATATCACTTTGAATGAATGATTAAGAATATGCAATTTAGGCTTAAGTCGTTTGAAGGTTTAAACTAATTACTTGAAATTTGCGGTTTAAAATTAAATTTGTGATTTAGATCGTGTTGCTTTTTGCGATTTAAATGATAAAGTGAGTTTTCGAATCTATCAGTTCTGATTTAAGGCAATATCCAAAAATTGATTTAGGTTTTTAACTTAAAAAGTGATTTAAGAAATATACTTAAAAAGCAATTTAAGTCATTATACTTAAAAAGTGATTTACGTGTGTTACTTAAAAGCAATTTAGGTAAAAACTTAAAAAGCTATTTAGATTTTTGTCTCAAAAAGTGATTTATCAGATAAATTTAAAAAGCGAGTTAGCTTTCAGACTTAAAAATTAATTTAAGGCTTAAACTCAAAACGTGATTTAACTTTCATACTTAAAAAATCAATTTGTGTTTAATGCCCAAAAAGTGATTTATGTGTTAAACCAAAATGCGATTTAAGTTGTTAAGCTGAAAAGCGATTTAAGCACAATTAGAATTTGCGATTTAACTGTAAACATCAGTTTTCAATTTAAAGCATTCTTACAGGTTGTGTTACTTCATGGAATGAGAAAATAAACCATACGATTTGAAATAGTAATCATGCGGTTTTTTATTGCTCAAATCTAAACGTTATGCTGCCCAAAATTTCACTTGAATTTGCGATTTAGGGGCACCATGAAACTGTTTTGCGATTTAAGGGTAAAGGGAAACCATTTTGCCATTTAAGAGTTACATGAGTATAACCATTTGTGGTTTAAATTCACAAGGTCAAACATGCTATTGTTGAAGCATAAAGGGGTCATAATACTTTGTACCTCCAGACTTAATAGTTTGAACTCTTTGGTCTTGTAACAAACAAAATGGGCTTTTAAGTTGAATTGTCAAAATGGAATCATTTTTGTCACAATAAGAATGAATACAAACTGTCTATTGTCATTCAAATCAGATTTTTTCTCAATAAGTGTTGATATTGGAAAATGCTTCATATAACACTCACCACTGTGCACCCGATTATTCCAATACTCTTGTGTTTCTCCTCGGAGATCATTCACTGATGAAAGATATATTACACTAGTACTTGTACTATGTGTAGTATACCCGAGGCATCTTACTATATCTATATTATATCTATGCTAACATATCTGTGGATGCTTCTTGGTTTAACATTCACCATTGCTGTGCACTTGGGTATTTTAAATACTCTTGCGTTACTCTTCAGAGTTCGTCCACTAGTGAAAGGTCTAACATACTAGTACATGTACGAAATGTGTTATACTCGAGGCATCTAATCTCATTTGAGATGTTTTCTAAAATTCTAGTAGTCATGATATGTTCTGATCTTATATACTTTATTGCTACAGATTAGCCATTTCATGTGCTATTAGCTTTTTAAAACAACACCTGCGTCTAAATAGATTTTGAGATTACATTGAAATAGTTATAGACTGAGAGCTACTGATAAATCATGAGGGTTATTAGGGCTAGTTATCACCTAAAAGCTGATAATGTATCTCTTTAACAACTCAATGTATCTTCGAGGCTTAAGGTTTATGATTACTAAAAGGAATTCTAACAAGTATAAACTACTTTGAAACTACTTTACACTAAGAGTTACTAATAAATCAGGAGGGTTATTAGGGCTAGTTATCACCTAAAAGCTGATAATGCATCCCTTTAACAACTCAGTGTACCTTCAAGACTTAAGGTTAAAGGAAATTTCACCAAGAAAACTTGCTTTAAGACTACTTTGAAATATTTTTTGACTAAGAGTTATCGATAAATCAGGAGGGTTATTAGAGCTAGTTATCACCTAAAAGCTGATAACGTATCTCTTTAATAACTCAGTGTATCTTTGGAACTTGCTATATGTCATGTTTGCACTATAGTATTATACGAAAGTTAATAGGATAAGAGAGAGGATCTAGAGAGTATTTTTCATCATTTTCAAAGTTTTCATTAAGAAAATAAAATAGAAGGGAGGTTGGGAGAAGTATTTACAAAATGTAAAGAGACTTGTATAAATACCCCTACTAAATGGGTATTTATACTTATTGACTAACCCTATCTATTTTCCTACTTTAGTCAAACCTTGGTCAATATTACTTAATTTTGACCAAGATAGACTTTATTACAATATAATTATTATCTAAACTATAAACTTTATAATGACCAATTCTATTTAATAATAAACACTTTTCTTATTCCTAACAATCGCCCCTAAGGGTTGATTATTAAGCTCGCCTCATTGCGGGTAAAATTGGTCTTCCATTCACGAACGATTCCCACCTTCTTATCTGTACACGGTGCCTTAGACGCATGCTTATTTCTCTTTCAAATGCTTTCAATATATCAAGATCTAATTTACCCAGCAGAGGTGGTTTCTTCTAAGGCTCGAATTTGAAAATCTTAAGCTTCACTTCTTTAAAAATTCTTTCTAGCGTTACATCATAGAACTTAACAATCTCAGCCAAATACATAACCCTTTTCTCTTCTTTGTTGTTTAGATAAATCAAACCCGTATTGGTTTGTACACAATAGAGTAAGGATCATGAGCTTCACTACCAAGGAATGTCAATGTTGGTGCAGTTAAGTTTACCCTAATCTGGTAACTTTCTATTCCCAACTGGTAATCATGAACTCTCTCCTAGATAACACAACTTCTAATGAATGTTATCAAAGAATTCATCAACTTGTTCTCACGAAAATTCACTTTCTTATTCACGCAGAGATAATAAAAATATTCAATATCATTCTTATTTAGATACTTGAAGTCATCCTCAAAAAAGCTATCAGGTTTATCATTTTTTTCATCACAATTATTTGCTCCATGTAGTTTAGTCCATGTTGTTGATCAGTAGTTATTCTGACAACTTATGTAATACTATGATTGGAGAAGTATTCCTCTTGATTATCTCTGAATCTTCTTTGGTTGAGCTTGTACCTTCTCTTATGCCATGAACCTTTCAAATGATGAATTGATAAACCTGCTTCTTTATTGAAAGTCTTGAATTCTTTTCTAACCCATCTTTTCAACTTTTCTTCTAAATCATCTTCCGAAAATGAAACAACGTGTATCTTAAAGAGTGAAAGAATGTAGCTCCTCTTCTTAGTAGTTCCATACCTCAAAAATATATCCTTGTTGAATAGATACCTTGGAGGTTCATTTAGATTCCTTTGAGGACCATAGAAAACTTAGGCATATGACTTTGATCGTTTAATATCCTCCTATCTGCTTTCCCAAACTATCTGATTTTCCATGTAATTCTTTGTTTGTTCTAAATAATAGGTATACTCTTCAGCATCTTTAAACTGATTACTTATCACATCATCCAGTGTAGCCATCATTCTTGCGTAGTCGTAGATAGTTGGAATATGCTTGGCATTATTTTGAAACTATCAGCTCAGGAGTTGTATCTTCAGGAATTACCTCATTTTCATCAATAACTTATGGTTTAATCTAAGCATCCTAGTCTTGTTGTTGTTGTTGTTAATATTTAAAAACATAAATACCATCTGGTTTCTTTTATGAAGAACTTCTTACAGACTTTGAACTCTTTAAACTCTTTGATTTCTTATTTCTTATTGCCCTTTTCTCCCCCTCGAGAGGAGCATCATTTTCCCTTATGGTCATCATGATGTTGTAGGCGGAAAGCATCATCCCTGCATGATGTATTTAAGGTAGAAGACTTTTCAAACTTACGTTTAAGAACACCTCACAATTCTGGATCAGCTGCTTGATCTTGAATATTAGACTTCATCTTCAAGTACAATTATTGTTGAAGAACATTAGATGATGTTTTAGAGGTGGAAGTGCTTGTGGTAGGATGAACTTAGATGACATTGTTTGACACATAACTCTTGAAAAGTTCTTCAATAATATGTAGTGCCTAATCAACAAATTCTTTTGAAACAAGAGCATGTACCTAAGCATGTAATGCATCACGTCTTGAATAATAGTATTAGCCACAACCCTTTTCAGGTTTTCTTCAATCACATAATTAGTTGTTTTTTCAGTAATTTGTGGTATGATTTCATGAAGAACCTTGGCGACTTTTCAATTAACTTTCCAGAACTTGCGGTCAGTTACATATTTCTTTTCCATTTGCTGAATCATGTAACCTTGACGTCTACACATCATGTGAATGACTCCTAGAATATAATTGTACTTGTTGGAAATACGTCTTGTCTTGCGTTGAGCTTTGGATGTTGTAGCATTGGAGGGTGATATAGTTTCCGTCAATTCTTGAGTTATAGTCTTATCTAAAGGAAAGTTTTTCCTAGAGGATCTAGTGGGTGAGGGAATTAGTGTCTACATCTTCTCTTTCCTAGTCTCCATACTACCCATCTCTTGATTTCTGACCGATGTATGATCAGTGTGATCATCATTGTCATCATCTTTCTTATCATCGTCCTTTTTCTCATTCTCATCGTCATCATCAATAGTTTTTGGATGTTCCTTATGACTTCCAGGCTCTATCCTAGTACCGGAATCATCATCATCATTAAGCATGGAATCAACCAACTCACTTGCATAGGACTCTTCATCTTCTTCGCCTTTTACCATCTTAGCAATTTCCTCCTCCTCTAACTTCTCTTGCACTTTAGAAACATTTTCTTGATCTTTAACAGCTATAGAAGTTTTATGTATAGCGAGCCTTAAAAGGGTTGCTTCAATAATTTCATCCTTCTCTCTGTCATCACTAAGAGGTGAAATTGGAGTTGTACTTGTTTTGTCTGTTTAACACGAATCTTAAGAGAGGGTTTAGGTAAGCTTGTTTCCCCAACAACTTGCTTTTGTCACACCCCTAAATAGGGCCTGGACGAAATACATGTCCGGAGGCGTGACGTCATCGCATTCATCGCACAAGATCAAGTGAACGACCACTATATGGATGTTTGATAAAACGTAACTCGTTGCTTTAGATAAATCAAAATAAGTCTTACAATATTCTTGACATAAATGAAATAGTATTAGCGGAAGATTTAGTAAAATGCAACGGAATCATAACATGTTTTTAAGACAATGAGTATTTAAGTTTAAAGGTAAACATTCTTGAAAGATATCCATAAATGCATTCAACATCAAATAGCACTTCAAGAACAATCCAACTAAGCACCCTAGAAAACATGCTTAAAACATTCAACATAAAGTTGGTGAATTCATAGGTTTGAATTGATGTAAGGTTGGACCACAAGATTTTAAAAGTGATGTGACTATTATAACAGATACAATATCACATGAAAAGTATTTATGTTGTGCTAAGCTCATGACACCGATGCTAATTTAAGAGATACATGATGCGCAATTTCTTTTAAATAAAACTACGCCAGGTTTTATATTTATAAAACCCTATCTACCTTGACTATTCCTACGCACTAAAGAGCAGTGTACCCTATCGTGTATAGTGTAGTGATTGGTAAGTACGGGTGTCGACCTAAATAATGGTTTGTGTCTCTAATCGTCTAATTGATTTTATTATTCTACCTAAGAAAGCATGAAAGAAAACATGTTTTGTTTGAGTATATGATACCGACCAATATTGTCTTAGTTGTTTTGGTGGTAAGCCTTAGGCTTGTTCGAAAGGGAATTTGGATAGTAGTGGTGGAACAACTAGAAAGGAAGAAACGCAATTAATTACTAGTGATCTCTAGTGCAATGTTCTTGTCCACAATCTTACTGGGGAGTCTAAACTTTAAGTCTACTTTGGTAGTTGAAACCTAACCCTATGTCTACATGAAGTGGAATAACTGCAGGGGAATTAAACCTATTCTCAGTTACAGTTGTTAGATTTAATTTAACTTATAAGATACGCTTATTCTAATAGGAGGTCTCCTTATTAGCTCGGTCTCCTAACCAGGAATTAAGGCTAAGGGTTCTTCCTTATTGGTCGAACAATTACGAGTGTTGCGGTTGTCATAAGGGACTTCTACAAGAAGTTTTACAACTCCCTAGGCAGTGTACCTAACCGTTGTAGTGTTAGTATAGGCAAGACTCGAGGGTTATTATCATTCTCTAGGGGAATAGGTTGGGAAGGTTTTGATCACGGTCTAACAGAATTCTAAGGGTTGAGAGAAGATTCTTTTTATGTTTTTATATTTTATGAAAGCAGTAAATCATATGTTTAAGAGATTGGTTGGTTTAAGCTATTAAACTAAATATAAACTACGCTATTGGTGATAAGAATATAATAAAAGATTGTGTTTATTTAATAATGTATTACTCCCTAGATTTCTTCTCCTAGTGTTGTCGCTTTGTCACACTTGTGATGATCTATGTAATTATTTCCTAAGTCATGAACGAATTACATAAACCCGCCGTCTATTTAATATTTTGTTAAGGCAACGAGCAAGTAAGGTAGTATGAAGACTATTACAAGGCCCCTAAGAGTATATTAAATGCATTTGAAATATATTAAGTATGGATCAACCATAAAAGGGGCAAGGTAGTATGAAGACTGTTACCCGATAGTATCCTTTCTACATAATCATGTTTTCTTAGACATATCAACAACGATACAGACAAAAGCTAATTTTCTAAGACCTAACATGAATATTCATCACAAGAAGCAACACCACTAAGATCTACATCCTAGGTTTCATACAATATTAAATAAACATAATAAAAGGTTTAGCCAAGCATGTTAAAGATAAAGTAAGAATAGATAAGAATCACACAACAAGACATATTGAATGATTAAGATAGTCTTACTTGATTAAAACACGAATTGAAGGAAGTACAATAGGGTTTTAAGGCCCTAAAATCATCCCTAACAGCTGCTAAACGAACTAAGGTTCGTCCCTTTCTTTTACTCTAAAGTTACACACTTAAAACCCTAAAAATGGATTTGTATATAATCACTGTGATAGCGTCACATTTTAATCATGACGCCATCATGAATAGAATATTCTAGATAATGGGTTGGGTTGTACATTCTGACGTCGTCTTGAGATCTTGTGACGCCATCTTGAGATGGGTTGTGACGGCGTCACGTGTAATCTGTGACACCGTCACCAGCTCCTAAGTAGAAATTCTTAAGAGATGTTGGTGTTGGTCCGTAGTCTTGTCCGTTACATCTCCAAATGAGCCCAAGTCACATGTATTTCCTCCAAATGCCTTCCAAATGTTGAATACCTGAAAATGAATGATTAAGTACCTATTTTAGGCATAAATGGACAATTTAGGGGGTTAAACGACCACAAAAAAGTGTATCAAATGACACCTCATCAAATACCCTTACACTTGGGATTTTCTTGTTCTCAAGCAAATAGACTTTTCTACCTAGACAATAGCAATATGAGGGTCATTTTACTTACTCTTTAAAAGTATTTTACAACACAACCTTCTAGACCTAATTAATAGCACGAAAAGTATATAGTAGCACCTCACATAAGTGTTTGGGATTCTCTTTTTCATTCGGGTGTATAATAAATTATAACATAAGGGGGAAATGGAAAATCAACACTCATTACCTGTCATAGCATATAAATTACCATAGGCTTGGTAAAGGATCAAACCTCCACCGCTGGGCGCAAGCATTATTCATTACTATCTAAGAGGTTTTTAAAAGGGTTATAGGGTGTAGGTGTAAGATAACATATAATGGAAACGGAAACGGATGGGATACATTTGGGTGGCTTTGGGTGAATTTAGAGTGGAAGGGTTAGCTAATTATTTACACGAATACATGATAGGTTAGTTGCTAAGCCAAGACTCGAATGAAGATACACAAACTCTACACAATTCTACATCAATCTCTTTCTTTTTCTTTTCTATTTTTTAATAACATAATACATCATAACTTAAGGTTTATAACATGTACCCGTACACTTAAGCTTTTACATGCTCAATATTTACAATCTAACTAATGACCCGATTTGAGGTGGATCAAAATAACATGGAGATCATCTAACAAACGTATAGGGGTATTGACTTAACTTTTCTTCCCCATTCTTCCGCGAAATAAATACTACCATGAATCCTAATCGTCCCAAAATAGTATTTACAAGGATAAGGACTTTGCAACCGTGTACTCAATAATTAACTTGGGTTAAAACAATAATGTACTAAAAGCGAGTACATACAAGGTAGGCTAAGGCTATTTGGGTGTAACGATTGGTTTAAGGGTGACAATGCTCTTCATTAATAGTCTGGCTTGACCAGAAAATTACGAAAACCATGAAAAAGGATAGGCTTGAAAGGTTGGACTAGGGGTATCTTGCACTAAAGGCGAGTGCATGGCAAGGGTGTGGGATAGTTATATGATCGGTGTGACCATCATAACAATTACAGTTTTAAAACATGGGTTAATCCTAATGCCTCTTATCAAGCAAATTCTAACACTTGCTAGCTCCTCGGGATGCATTACAAAAACAAGTTCTAGAATTTAATATACTACCGGTACACTCTCATAATCCTAAAGTAACCAATACCAATGTTCCAGAAAAGGCGACAAAACCACACATACACATCCGTAATGACGGAATAGACACACATGATTGCTCACTCCTTAACTCGAACAAGCTAAAGGTATAATATCTAAGGGCGAACCTCACATTTTGGGGTGGAATTTAAGGGTTTTTTTGCTAGTAATATAATTCCTATCCTGAGACATCTAATACTATGGTTTTTGTGGTATGTTGTCATAAAAAAAATTAAATTTGGGTCAAAATCACCTCTTATGCTATGTTTTGATATATTGCCCATCATTTTAAGGACAAAGCAAATGGCAAATGAAAGAATAATTTCTAAAGCTTATTTTCCCTACACTTAAGTTGAATATTGTCCTCAATGTTCTATAGAAGTACCCGTAAAAACGAATAAAAGGAAAAGAAACTAGTACTCCCCTGGTTTGCTCAATAATGGAGAAGAAACATGCGATAACTGGTTAAATCGTCATCCAAGAATTGTCCAATGAAACTTCCTAAGAACTTCCAAGCTTCTTCTCATCAAATATAACCTGTAATCAAAGACAAAGACAACTACACCAAGCATAAAATATGCGATATACAAATATACAATATGAATTTAGGGTTTGACTCGATAAAGCAGTAAAGATAGGATGAGAGAATTGTCAAACTCATTGGTTTTGCAGGTTTATAACAGAAGATTACATATTTTAAATGTTATGCAAGTTTTATTTTCAAAAATAATTAAAAACTTTAAGTTTTCTGGACCTGGGCGTTTGACGCCGTCAGGAAAATCCTGACCCCGTCACAGGTGTCGTGGTGACGGCGTCGCGTGTAAATCGTGATGCCGTCTCCACGTTCTGTGAAAACAAAATTTTTGTTTTTGATGAAAATTTTCCTGCACTTGATTCCATAAGTTAATTCATGTACAAATGGCTGCATAAAACCTGAGATTTGACAATTTACTCATATGACTCAAAACTGACGCGAATTAATCTAAACAAATTATTTAACATGCTCAAACTTGCTTCAAAAACTGGTTAGATTCCCTTACACTTATTATTTGCAAAATACCTTTTATTGAAATTAAGAAGAGGTTAAGAACAAAACAAAGCATGATTACAAGATAGAGTTCGAACATGATAGAATAAAATGAAAAGAATAAAAAAGATGACACTCCTAATGTGCGGGAAAAATAAATATTGGGTTGCCTCCCAAAAAGCACTTTTCTTTATTTTACGAGTCTTGTAGCTAGACTCGAAGTCACACGTCCTTACATGACTTCTCTTTCATCGTCTATTCCAGTTAGGTATTTGGGTCCGAGCTCCAGGCATTCTTTGTAGAATCTTAATATCTTACTCATTACGTACTCTACCCCTCTTCTCTTGTCCTCCTCGTTCCTAAGGTAGATTGATTTTATGTGCTCTTTCTCTAGGTTCGAAAATGAGTCGTATTGTTCTATCTTATAGGACATCTTATTCATTTTTGTTGGTAAACCTGACTACTCCTTTGAGTGGGTCATGAGTCATGTTAGATATTTCCACAAAAGGTTTCCCTAGCACTACTTGTGACAGCCTAGGGTCTATAATTGAGATAATGTCCTCAATAATCATGAAGTCCACAAGATAGGTGAAGTTTCCTACGAAGACATGCATTCCTTTAATCCTTCCTGTGAAATTGCTAACTCCTCAATTCGCATTTTCTCTAGGGTCGAGTTTTCTCCTCATGATCCAATTATACATCATTCGGTTTATGATATTAAGAGGGGAGTTAAGGTCAATGTAGGCTTTTTCTACATGCACATGCCTAATGTTGCATGGTATCTTGAGGTTCGAAGGGCATCCTTCCATAATGATGAGGTTTCGTAGAAATATTGAAGGGATTGGGTCACACATGAGGTATTTGTGATATGCCAGTTCACTCCTAGTCGGGAATATGTTAAAATACTCCACTTCTTGCTCTCCTGCTTCTGGTTCCTCCTTGCGGGAATTGTCATACTTCAGGACAATCTCAATAAACATCACGTCGCCATCTTCTTCTTTGGTGCAAATGAGTTCAGTGTTGGATGATGGGGGAACCAATCCGAGTGATTCAAAGAATGAATTAAAATTGAGGACTTTTTTGGTGATGAATGTTGAGGACTTTTTTTCACGTGATGAATGTAACGGATGGATCGGGTGGTGTAGGAGGGTCGACGTTAAGATATTTTTTGAGGTTGTTCTTCCTTCCTTTCTATCTCTTTTTCTCCGTTATTATAAGAGGCGCTTTGTTGCTCGGTATGGATTGTGATGGCGTTGATCGAACTGTGGGTTTGAGTTAAGCATTGCGGGTCTTCAGTTGGGTAAGAACGAGCAAATAAATCATGATACCAATCCTTCTTGATTTGATTGATTGTTAAATTTTTGAGGACGATTGTTGAAGGAACGGTTTGGGATAGAAACCTTAGGGTGAAAAAACCGGTTAGGTTGGGTTTGAAAAGATTATTTTAAGAATTTAGATTGTCTCCCCCTCTCCACCTAAGTTTGGGTGACTTTTCTCCAGGACGGATTATAGAGTGTCAACCTAAAGATATGTTTTAAATAACTTCGGGCTTGAAAGTATAAACCACTTACCTCCCGCTTCATCGGTACCCCGAGGATGCTTTATTTCAACAAAGGCTTGTTGGGGATCTTTCCATGCAATATTGAGAGTCCGTGGGGACCACTTAACAGATCTCACATGAGGTATGATTTTGTTCACTGGGTAGTTGTGTCGGAGCAAGATAAAGCTCCATCAATCGTTGGACTTGACTTTCAAGCTCGATAAACGCATTGGACTTGATTTTCGAGCTCGATTAGATGGCGGTTGGATGTACTCGGGACATCTTGAGGCAAAGCGATTACCTTGACCGGCTTAGCGAAATCCCTTGGGTCGTTCCAACTTTCGTTGTCATAGAGGGCGAGGTCCTATAATAATGCCCAGGATTCTTTAGCATTTCGGTCACGAAGCTTACCACTGGCTGATTGGTCAATGGTTCGTCCTGTGACGGGATTGACATGGTCATAAAAAATTTATACTTGAAGCCAAAGGTCGATGCCATGATGAGGGAATTTTTAGAGTAGGTCCTTGAAACGAGTCCATGCTTCGGATAAAGATTCTCCATGATGTTGTTGGAACATCAAGATATCACTGTGGAGTTTTGCGATCCTTCCTGGTGGAAAGAATTGAGCAAGGAATCGGGTAGTAAGATCCTCCAATGTGGTGATGGATCCTGCTGGAAGACGTTCAAGCCAATTGCTAGCTTGATCGCGAAGGGAAAATTGTAATAAACGTAGGCGCGTTCTTTCCCTATTTTCACCATCAAGGTCAAGTGAGTCCACAAGTTTAAGGAAATCCTTAAGGTGTTGGTTTGGATCCTCGAACCGAAGTCCGTAGAATGGGCATCCATTTTGCACCAACCGAATGGTGTCGGATCGAAGAGGTACCACGTTGTTCCCTATGGGGAGCTCAATGGTATTCTTATAGCCCTCGTGGCTGGGTTTAGAGTAGTCTTCTAGAGTGCGGATAGGATTCTCGTCTCCTGTGGTGGTTGACGAGAATGGGTTACGAAACAGATGACACAAAGAACAGATAGACTACGAGAAAGCTAATATGCGGAAACTAAAGTCTTACTTGAAAGGATTCAAGAAAGTAGAACTAAGCTAAACTATGATCAAAACCTAACTATTCCCCACGCAACGACGCCAAAAACTTGTTGCGGTTGTCGTAAGGGACTTCTACAAGAAGTTTTACAACTCCCTTGGCAGTGTACCTAATTGTTGTATTGTAGTATAGGCAAGACTCGGGGGTTGTTATCGTTCTCTAGGGGAATAGGTTGGGAAGGCTTGATCACGGTCTAACAGAATTCTAAGGGTTGAGAGAAGATTATTTTTGTGTTTTTATATTTTATGAAAGCAGTAAATCATATGTTTGAGAGATTGGTTGGTTTTAGCTATTAAACTAAATATAAACTAAGCTACTGGTGATAACAATATAATAAAAGATTATGTTTATTTAATCATGTATTACTCCCTAGATTGCTTCTCCTAGTGTTGTTGCTTTGTCACACTTGTGATGATCTATGTAACTATTTCCTAAGTCATGAACGAATTACACGAACCCGCCGTCTATTTAATATTCTGTTAAGGCAACACACAAGTAAGGTAGTATGAAGACTATTACAAGGCCCCTAAGAGTATATTAAATGCATTTGAAATATATTAAGAGTGGATCAACCATATAAAGGGCAAGGGAGTATAAAGACTGTTACCCGATGGTATCTTTTCTACACAATCATGTTTTCCTAGACATATCAACAGCGATACAAACAAAAGATGGTTTTCTAAGACCTAACATGCATATTCATCACAAGAAGCAACACCACTAAGATCTACATCCTAGGTTTCATGCAATCATAAATAAACACAATAGAAGGTTTAGCCAAGCATGTTAAAGATAAAGCAAGAATAATAATGAGTCAAACAACACATAGACATATTGAATGATTAAGATAGTCTTACTTGATTAAAACATGAATTAAAGGAAGTACAATGGGTTTTTGAGGCCCTAAAATCGCCCCTAACAGCTGCTAAACGAACTAGGGTTTATCCCTTTCTTTTACTCTAAAGTTACACACTTAAAACCCTAATTTTGGGTTTGTATATATAGGAAAATCGCTGTAACGGCGTCACGTTTTAATCGTGACGCCGTCATGAGTAGAATATTCTAGATAATGGGCTGGGTTATGTATTTTGACGCCGTCTAGAGATCTTATGACGCCGTCTTGGTATGGATTGTGACGGCGTCACGTGTAATCTGTGACGCCGTCTCCAGCCTCTAAGTAGAAATTCTTGAGATGTTGGTGTAGGTCCGTAGTCTTGTCCGTTTCTTCTCCAAATAAGCCCAAGTCACGTGTATTTCCTCCAAATACCTTCCAAATGCTGAATACATGAAAAGGAACGATTAAGTGCCTATTTTGGGCATAAATGCACGATTTAGGGTTTTAAAATGATACCTCATCAACCAATTTCCTCCCGCTTCATCGGTACACAAGGACGCATACTCAACAAAAGCTTGCTCGGGATTTTCCATGCAGTACTGAGTGTCGTGTACATATCTCACATGAAGAAGTGATTTTGTTCACTTAAACAGGTTACTTAGGAGCAAGATGAGCTTCCATCAAGCGTTGGACTTGCTTTTTTAGCTCGACGAGACGACGGTCAGATGTACTCAGGACCTCTTGAGGCAAAGAGATTGCCTTAACTGGCTTAGCGAAGTCCCTTGGGTCATTTCAACTTTCGTTGTCATAGAGGGCGAGGTCTTCTAATAGTACCCAGGATTCTTCAGCATTTCTGTCATGAAGCTTACCACCGGCCGATTAGTTAATGGTTTATCTTGTGGCGAGATTGACATGGTCATAAAATATTTAGACTTGGAGCGAAAGATCGATGCCATGAGGAGGGACTTTTTAGAGTAAGTCCTTGAAATGAGTCCATGCTTTAGAGATAGATTATCCTTGATGATGTTGGAACATCAGGATGTTGATTTAAAGTTTTACAGTCCTTCCCGGTGGAAAGAATTGAGCAAGGAAACAAGTAGTAAGATCTTCCCATGTGGAGATGGATCCTGCTGGAAGATGTTCAAGCTAATTACAAGCTTGATCGCGAAGGGAAAATTGAAATAAATGCAGGCGTGTTCTTTCCCTATTTGCAACATCAAGGTCAAGTAAGTCCACAAGTTTTAAGAAATCCTTAAGATGTTGGTTTGGATCCTCAGACCGAAGTCCATGGAATGAACATCCGTTTTTCACCAACCGGATGGTGTTGGATCAAAGAGGCACTACATTGTTCCCTTCGTGGAGCTCAATGGTGTTCCTGTAGCCCTCGTGGCTAGGTTTGGAGTAATCTCCAAGAGTACGGATAGGATTTTCATCTCTCATGGAGGTCAATGAAAATAGATTACGAAACAAATAACACAAAGAATAGATAGACTACAAGAAAGCTAATATACCGAACATAGAAACCCACTTTATAGGAATCAAGCGAGTAGACCTAAGTTAAAAAATGGTCAAAACCTAACTATTCCTCGACAGCGGTGCCAAAAACTTGATGCGGTTGTCGTAATACTTCACAAGAATTTTTACAACTCCCTAGGCAGAGTACCTAACCATTGTAGTGTAGTATAGGCAAGACTCGGGGGTTGTTATTGTTCTCTAGGAGAATAGGTTAGGAAGGCTCGATCAGAATCTAACAGAGGTCTACGAGGTTAAGAGAAGATTCTTTTTGTATTTTTATTTTATAGAAAGCAGGTAAAATCATGGTTTGAGAGGTTGGTTTGTTTTTATCTAATTAAACATATAATAATCTAAACTACTTTGGTGATAACTTATATGATAAATGAACTTATTTACTTAATCATGCACTACTCCTCCGATTGCTTCTCCTAATCCTGTTGCTTTGTCACACTCGTGATGATCTGTGTAAGTATTTCCTAAGTCATGAACGAATTACAAGAACCCGCCATTAATTTAATATTCAGTTAAGGCAACGCACAAGTAAGGTAGTATGAAGACTATTACAAGGCCCCTAAGAGTATATTAAACGCAATTGAAATATCTTAAGAGGGATCAACCATATTAGGGGTAAGGTAGTATGAAGACTATTACCGATGGTATCCTTTCTATACACTCACGTTTCCCTAGACGTCTATGCCAATTTAATATCTTATGGCTAGTTTTTTAAAGCCTAACGCGCACATCCATCATAAGAAGCAACATTAAAAGGATCTACAATCTAAGTTTCATGCAATCATAAGTAAATACTAATAGATCTATCCTTGCATGGTAAATAAAAGAGAAGAACAAGAATCTATCACAAAACACATAGACATATTAAGTGATAAAGGATAAATGAACTTCACTTGATTAAATCATGCAGTTGAGGCTGTTACAAGAGGGTTTTGACACCCTAAAAACGAGCCTAAAGGCTGCCAAAATTGTCTTCTAAAACTAGGTTTCGTCTCCCAAAAGTTACACACTAAAACCCTAAAAATAGATATGTATATATAAGAAAATAAGCGCGACGGCGTCGCTTTATGTTCCTGACGCCGTCGTGCCGCAATGGTCTTCTAAGGTTTTTTTAAAGTCGGCTTTATTCTGACGCCGTCTAGAATTCCATGACGCCGTCACTTGATAACTTTGACACCGTCACTTGATAACTTTGACGCCGTCGCTTGTAATTGTCGACGCCGTCTCCACGCACTGTATGCTTTTCTTCAAGATAGTTGGTGTAGAGTCATAGTCTTGTCTGTTTCTTCTCCAATTGAGCCCATGTCAGGTTATTTCCTCCAAAAGTCATCCAAGTGCTAAAAACACAAAAACAAACGATTAATCACATAATCTGAACATATTTGCATGATTTAGGGGGTTAAATGACCCCGAAAAAGTGTATAAAATGACACCTCAACAGAAAAGTATTAAACATTTAATGTTATCAGTATATTAAGCCATAAGGGCAACCATGTAATTTTAGTCTCTAAATATAACTTTGCACCGTTAATTCATGTCGTTGAGTCTTTTGCATTGTTAGTACTTTTTCGATTACTATTTGCTATCCTGGTCCTTATTTCTATTAGAGACTAATGAAATGACTTTTCTAGTTTTCTAAAAATAATATAATCTGCATCTAACTATTTTATTAAATTTGAAGTGTTACACTCTCTAATTGGCCATCCGAATGGAACAAAGATTATGGAACAAGTCACTACTAAACATGGTCATGTTTAAAAAAATATTATTTGAATAAAAGATTCAGAAAATCATAAATACCTTTAACTCAAATCGTTTAAATTGAATTTGTTTGTCGTTTCTACTGGTGGTGATGATAATTATTCGTCGGTGGAATGGGAATATGGTGGGAAGCGGTTGAATGCGGATTTAGAGGAAGGCCGGTGAAATTTTTTGGTTTAAAAGAGATATAATGGGGCGATGGAAGGTAAGTAGAGTGAATTAATCATCATATCCTTATACTATAAAAGACTCAGTTTTGTAGTCATTCAATTCACAGTCTTTATGATGCCATATTTAAGATTCGGCTTCAATATTACACCCTTCATTTGCCCTGTAATTGTACCTGCCATCGTTTCAGTTCTTTCTATTCATTTAGTTTGCAGCCTTTATGATGCCACAGTTAATATTTGTCTTCAATTTTACACTCTTCGTTTGCCCCGTATACCGACACACATACAACATCAGACTCCTTTGATCTTTTGAGTTTTCCGGTGAAGGTTGCACTATGTGATTGCAAAACAAAGCTTAAAAATTTATGTAAGTATTGTTAATTTGTTTTCATCTATTATTAGATCATATACAATCGAAATTGAAGCAAACCTAATATGGACATCTCAATTCCTCATAAGTAGGTTTGTTTCATTAGTATTCATGTAAAAGGTAAAAAGTTAATTTCATATAGTCTCTAATTTTGGGGTTTTTGTTTTTATTGATTATCAGGCGGCTTATTATATTCTTGGTGTCTCGTCTATTGGTTAAAAATATGAAATTGAAGGTGCATTCTCTATTTTTCAAGTTTTTAATCTCCATTTTGATTATTCTTAAATTCAAATTTAGGCTTAATTTAAACTCTTTAAATTGATTAGAAAAATGAATTTTGTGTTCATTTGGTTTGTTATCTCAGTCTTTCTATGTTTTTTTCTTCTTGTTTTTCCTTTATTTGACAAAAACAATAGGTATTCAGTATTAATTGATGCTGAGTTGAATGCTCTGATTGTTTGACGAACACCAAATGTTTGATGAAATGCCTAAATGAAAATAAAAGTTTCAGTTGTTAACTTTTAGCTTATAGACTTATAGTGTTTAGATTATTGACTTATTAGCTTAAATAATTATAGAAGTGTTTAGATTATTTTCTTATTGGCTTACAGACTTATATCTATGAAGTGTGATAAGTGAGAATCATCCTTATGTAAGTTGCAGCCTTTCTCAAGAAGCCACATTAAATGAGCTTTTCCAACATCTATCCTTATAAAAGATTCAGCCCCTAAATTTATTGGGGCTGTATCTTTAAATGCTTTCAACCCAAAAACAACTTCATTCGGACAGTTACACATCTATTCCATAATATAAACAATCCCTCATCAAGCCTCAATCATTATTACATAATAACAGTCATGGAGTTATGGCGAATGAAACCCTCCAGATACCTCACTTCCAGCCTTAAAGAAGGTAGCCCAGGTTTGATGAATGCAATGTTTACAGCCTTAAAGAAAACAAACTAACCTGTATGTATCTATAAATTTAATGTTTACTGCTTTAGCTTCCCACACATCATAACAGATAAGTTAAAGCAGGTCCTAACAGATAAGTTAGAGTAAATACAAGATGTCGAACAACTGAATCCTCACAAGTGAACACTCATTTATTCTTGGACCAATTAGGGGGTGGATGTCACTAGACCATTGTTGTGATGATTATCAATAAACTTTAGGCTTTCCACATCTCCTAAACATTCGACCTTATGCCTGCAAAAAAGGCATACATTGTTAATGTGTCTTTTTGTTTGCTTTAATCCATGATCATTGAGAGTTATAAATAACCTATTTTCTGGATTTACCTTACCACATCTTCCAGACGATATTGCAAATCTGCAATGAAAATCTACATAGCTAGAAATACCTTCATTAGTTCAAAGCAGCCCAAAGATCAAACATCTCTCTCTTTCCTTGATGTGTTGTGTATCTGACGACAAAAATCTGCATAAAAGTGATGTAAGTTTTGTTAATGGCCAATACATGAGCACATGCTTTGTTGTCTCATATGAGAAGGTAAAACAACCACATAATATTCTATCTAAAATCCTGATGAAAGATTATGGCAAGGAACTATTATAATTTTATAGTAGTTCTTTAAATTTTGAAAATTCTAACTTTGTGCTTAGTTCACTATTTTGCTTCAGGCACAACGGGTTTGGGTCTAAGTTTGGTTTTAGGTTTAATTAGTTTTTAAAACCGATGTGTGTATGTTATTTCTCTTCAGATGCATAAAGGCGTATTCGTAGCATATGGGTTCACAAACAAGACGGCGTACCTTGAACTGTGTGTACGAACCAGGCATGTTATTTTAAAATTAAATAATTATTGTTGACATCAGTTTTGTTATACGTTAGGTTAATAAGCACTGCTTCGAGTAGCGTCTGGGATAAGTATTTTACTTCTTCTGAAGTTCCTAATGAAACCTATGAAATTAGCTTAGATTATGTCAACAAAATAAATTTACTTACTCCTTCGATAATTGGATGCGGTTGTTATCTTCACTACATTAACAATAACTATGAAAGTTGGCTTCTACACATTTTATGCAGATGAAACAAGTAAATAAAAGCATATTAATAGCTACTGGCCATAGAGACAACACTGGCAACAGCTGCAATGGAAGCTGACTTGTGTTCTGCACGAACACCCTCTACAAATTATGTAACCATCCAACTTAGGTAAGAGGGATTTTACCACAGTAGACCATAAAGTAAAAAACTCCTAATCTGAATACAAATACACAACTATAAATATGAGACAAACATTCACCATTGTTTATTCAAAATTTGAACAAAAAAATATGATATGACTATTTTACGGAGTGTTAAAAGGACAATTCCTCTAATACCAATACAAGTGGTACTCAACTTAAAAGCTTCATATACAGGTGGTACTTCACTTAACATCATCTCCCTAACTACTTATTTTACCTCAAAAAAGTATATAATAATGCGCAAAGAACTAATTTTGCTTTAAAAATAACCAAATTCTCAATCACCCCAAGCAAGATCTATCATTTATTACAGTCATAGGTTTTATGATTTCATCCTAATTGTATAAACATCTTTACAACTGATATCGGCATCTTTTACTTTAATGTAGATATCCTTATATTTGGTGTCACATCGCCTACCCTTGGTATTGAAACCGTGAGAGGAATGATGATGAAGTTGATCCCCCACAACCCTACCACCCAACCGAGAAAGCTCAAGTGCTTACCACATACCGATATTAGCGAACCGTAATCTCCATTCAGGTAACGTTTTGTGTACATTGTTAACGTGTTTGTACAATTTTACATTGTCTTCATCCTATTAAATATTCATCCATATTGACCAATGACCAAATAAATAAATGTCATGTAGATGTTTTTTGGTTACAACACAAATATAGACAAATGCATGCAATACGGGTGGGAGGCCGCTTGATTTGTGCCTCACTAACCAAATGTAACTCTGGCTACATATAATTACAGGTATCACTTAGGTATATTGTATATAGATTTCAATCTACCCATCATAACTAAGCCAAACATGATTTTTTAATACATAAGCAGGGGACCGTCTATTATGTTAACTTTATGGACAACTTTAAGGAAAAAACTACTAAAAAAGAAAATAGCAGAATGTGGCATGTACACTAGAATTCTGACTTCAGTGACCATCAAATATTACATCAGTAAAAATCCGTTTGCCTGAAAATAAGCACACACTTTTCTATGTTTTAAAGCCTATGAATGTCATCATTTATTTAACACAAGATCTAAAGACAATGGCAGCCATATAATGATAGTAAATTTAGCTAGCTCAAGCTAAATGAACTTCGCAATATTTAACTCAATAACACGTTCAATTATGGTAACATAAAAACTATAGATACACCAATTAAGATTTAACTTAGTTTTATATAAGAACAACAGATCATGAATGTAGACCTTATCAAACTAGAATACTCCAATACTTATTATTTCCTGAAATGATACACCCAATATAACAAGTTTTGAAATTTATCAGAAACCCACAATTTACAACAAACAGGAACTGATCTCTACATAGCTAAACTAGATTATAACAGAAGTAGAAGGCTTACAGTATACAAACATAATTTACTGAGCTATTTGTATGAAATTTACCATTGGCGATACTCACTCATATATGCAAGTAATTCATTCGTACCAACAGGGTCGGACAAGACTTTTCCTTCAGTTTAAAATGCCTGAGCAGAGGCCTTCAAATCCCTCTTTACCAGGTAATCATATATATAAACATCTAACCTGTTAATTAAACACAAAACAAACAACATATTCAACATAAGATTAGTAGAGTAATTTTTATATAAAAAGTAGACAAAGTTTAAATCTTTAAACAATCAAAAGCTTATAATACTACAAAATCCTAAATAACAAATACCCAATTGCTCTTGCTAACAATTATGTTTGGATTAGCTTATTCAGTCGTCTTAAGGGCTTATATGAATTTTAAAAGCTCATATTTGAGCTTATTTGAGATCTTAAGCTCAAGTTCATAATGTAACACCCCCAAATTGGGTCGCAGCGGAATAAGGGTCCGGGGCGTGTTACTTCTCAGATCAACCGGGCTAAATAAGCTAATCCAAACACCCAATTTCAGCTTCTTTTTTTCTAGATTGACATACCTCAAACACTTTAAAATTGTAGAAACCCTTATTTACAAAATTAAAACAGATAAATGAGACACAGTTTCAGATCAATCAAGAAAAAATTTATACAACCTAATCAGAGTGCAAACCTGTAAAAGGGTTCTTCAAAGTTAATTTCAAATCCACCGCTAATCCCACCCAATTTAACACACACTATATGCACTTTCTTCATCCGTTTGTTATTATTAGCAAGAAGCAAAATGCTTGATTTGCGCAAATAAGACAATTTGATTCCGTCTTCTTGATTTCCCTTCTTAATCAAATCGGAAATGTAAGCTTGAGGTAAAAAAGGGGAAAAATAGAAATGAAATGAAATGGAAGGGGGTCTTTTTTGGCAAAAGTGTTGACTTTTTCTTGATACTTAACTAATTTAACTAAATACTTTAATAACAATTTATTACTTTTAGAAGAAAAAAATAGTTAAAATGTTGGTTACATCAAATAATCTAAATGGTGTCTCCATAAAAAAATATGAATTCACTTATCCAAATCGTACTCACAACAAAGTTTCATTCATATGACTATATGCGAGCTAAACACGTCACTTGATTGCTTCAAAGCGTTAACAACAAAGGCATTGTACCTCGGAAACTTCATTGTCATACAGTATATAGACAATGTAATTTTAAAGCTTTTAAATTTTACTTATTCTTTATTTGATCCTCATGAAGCAAATTTTCATTAATACAATCAATGATATTATAATAACTTTATATACCCCAACTAACTCCAATGTCATCATTCGTTTAACTCAAACGTATTTAACTAACCTTATCCATATACCTATTTCGACAACCACCAACGATTCAACTCGAAATATCATCATCCATACACATCAAAATGACGACCACAACGTTACACAATGAACAACAACGCAGACAAGCTCGGTGCAACGCACGGGTCTACATTAACCCTACTAACCGGCCTTGACATGACCAGAACATATTTTTTTAACCCGTTTAACATGGTGTAAAGATAACCAAAACACTATAGAAGGACAGAGTAATAGATTGTAGGAAGTTAATTAATTCATTTTTATGTAGTCAAATAATCAACGTTAGAAATTTGAAGGACTGTGACATTGCACCAACACCTAAGCCCATTGACGTAATGTTCCTTAATTGCATGGATCAGATGAACAAGACGTTGCACAATGAACAATTAGATACACCCCGTGTGCATCGCACGAGTCACAAAGCTCGGGTTTGCGTGCCCAACTTAACAATCAACCATTACACCATCAAACTGAGGCATCAACATTTCACAAAATCATTATGCAATAAACCATTATACACAACCCGTGTGCAAAAAAAACTTGAAACAACCCGTGTGCATCGCAACCCATTATACACAAAATCACTTTTTCTCTGTTATATGCAACCCGTCACATCTACCTTTTAACAATACTACCCCCTCAACTCAAACAAGGATTTCGTTAACAACCTAAGCACATGATGGTTATATTTACGAAAACAAACATTAAGGAAAAAAATTCTATAAAGAGTCCGATGGTTTGCGCTTACAGTAAACAGTCGAACAATACATTCTGAAATTTAAATAATACATACATAATTAGCAATAACATGTATCTAATACACAAGATACAATTTACCATAGCCAACTAAGCTATCGATACCCAAACGACCGCTTCATACAATGAGCACCCCTTCACATCAATCTCGAATACCGGCATACTGTTACCTTGGCAATAACCCATCATACCAAGGCATCAACATTTCCAAAATCATTACGCAGGTATCCATTATACGTGCATCATGCGAAAAGCAAGCTGATACAACCCGTGTGCATCGCACGGGTCTGCATGCCTCGTTTATATAAAAGTTTGAGACATTACATTCGTGTCTCCGTGATCAAATATTAATTATCTTCTACCATGTGTTAATATTTCACGTAATTGTTGGATTTTACATATTGAAACAAAATTTGAACGATGATAACAAAAAGTGAAACATTTTTTAGTTCATGCGGTTATATTGTACATTCGAGAAAATATGTTGCTATCTATTGACCTTAATCACGAATAAATGTTATGAAAAAAGTTAAGATCATTTTGATGCTTATATTTATACTTTTGGTTTTGTAGTTTCAATAAAACTTTGCTTTTTAAAAACTGAAAATTTTCAAGATTTACAACCGAAAAAACAAATGTTTATTGGTAAATATTATGATAACACATGATCAAACAACTGTCTTACTCTTTCAAGATGGTCATGTACTTAGGTAATTAAACGAGGTGGTTTTGCCTTGCGCGTTGCAGCGGGGGTTTTAGGTGTTAAAACCTAGACCGGACCTATTTTACTCCCGTTCCGCTGCAGGGAGTAGGGTTTTACGTGAAAATTTTCTTCGTTATACAAACATTCCCTAGATTTAACACGGGGATAGTTTCCGGAATCGGTAAGTAACTACAACTTCTTACGTAATTTTAGCTATATATGTAATTTTTCTATGAGTAGTCGCAAGTAAACCTGTATGTAATTTTTTTGGGATTATGTTTGTAATCACAAGTAAATAACATATGTATATTAATTCAATTTTATATATGTTATTCACAACTTATTTATCGAACAACACCTCGTATCTTATAGAACTTTCTAAGAATTTATTCTTTCTTTTACGCTTCTCACTAATATTTGTCTTTTAATTTCAAATCCACCATACTAACGTTAGGTTTATTTGTTCTAGCGTTTGGGACTCTTGCTTCGTTTACAATGGGCCATAACTGCTTTCATTTACGGGACTGGTATTCTAATTCAACAATTGTACCAGAAAAACCGAAAAAATCGAATAAACCAAAAAATGAAACCGAACCGAATTTGCCGAAATCGAACCTAACTGAACTACAAATTCGGTTTTTGGGTTGGAAATGGCAATCTGAACCGAAAACTGAATTTATATAGATATATCTTCGTATATATATATAAAAAGACAATTAAAATTTTATCCTAATATCAAAAAACACTTTTGTGACTGTACTCACTTGCTCACCATGGATTATTTAGATTGGCCTTGGGAGGAATCTTAATAATCTATGCAGGACAGTGAAAGGTCTAATTCCTTTGGATGTACCATTAGGAAGGGCTAACCATTATGGAGGGTAATGATCTGGCGAATGGTGTGGGATGGGTGAAATAGAGAGTGTGTGCAAGATGAACCTTCTTGGTCCACCCAACACACCATCAAGGAGGTAAGGCTGGTTCTTTTGAGGGTGGGTGTTCCCTTCATAGTGATGCCTTCTCCTCTTCTCTTTATGATTCTACCAGTGAGGTGTAGCTGCTGGTAGGTTATTGGGGATAATGAGAAGGAAATGTAGCTGTGTAAGGTAGAGCCCCTTTTAAGGGTGAATGGGGCTATATACTTCTTGGTGATGCCTTCTCAGTGATCTTTGCAATTCATTGTGGGTGTTGGCTGGATGTTTTGTATTTGAGTTGAGGTAGGAAATGTAGCCAAGAGTATATGGTAGGTGCATAAATGGTGGAATGAGTTTCTCTGTTTTGGTTCTGTGTGGAAACCAAGTTTGAATGTTGTATCCGTTATCTGGTGCTTGTTATGTAGATGTATCTGAGGAATAGATAATTGTTTTAGAGAATCTCTGTATTTGAAATTTTGTTTGTTGTATCATGACTTAGGCATGTCTAAGTCATTTCAGATGTATTGTTGTTGTGTTTTAATAAAATATTTCACCTTTGCACCAAAAAAAATAAAAAATAAAAAAGCACTTTTAATGCTTCAAATAATTTTTTTTGCTAAATATATAAGTAATTATTATTAAATTTTTAAATAAATGATATAATTCGAGTTATTCGGGTTAACTTGAAAACTGAACCAAATTCAAATTCGGTTTTCGGTTCGGTCCAATTAATTTCTAGTTCGGTTCGATTTTTAGTTTTACCCAAAAAAATTAACCGAACAACCCGATAACCGAACCGATCAACACTCCTAATTGTACCGATGATCCATTTGATAAATAAATGTTTTAATAAAACAGTACTACAAATTCAAAATTAAACTATGCAATCATGTAAAAATCACTTAATAGTCAATAAGTTTATACACATACAAATGGATTTAAACCCGGAAACAACTGTTGAACCTGGACTATAACCCGATCGTTTTGGTTAAAACTCGACATAACTGGTGGAGTTGGTTTTCGCCCCTCTGTCAGTGCGAGTAATTGTAACCATTTAATAGTAACATTAAAAAAACTAACAACATAAGACATTTAAAGTTCCTACTAGGTTCAGACCTATCATTCAACTCTTTTTGTTGATGATAAGGACGAGAGTAATAGACTTACTAAACGGTTTTGCATTAAGTCTACCCATGGTTCGCTAGTTTTTACTTCTACTAAGGTGACCTTAAATAAAGTATCTTATGCCATAAGAGTTAGGGAACTTTGCAGCTGGACCCCTAATCTAATTGGCAACGACTCTGACAATGAAGACGAGGAGTCCTTGGGAGTGCATGATCAGGAGGATTTAGATGTTGAGGATGATGCGCAATCTGTAGCGGAAAAATTTGATGATATTGGTTTTGTTCAGACTAATAAAGATGTGGACTTAGCTCAAGGGGTTAATACTCAGGTGGCAGATCATGTCGAAAGGAGTCCTATTAAATCAGTGGGGTTGAATGAAGACCATGTTGTTAATGATCCTCTTGATACTCAGGCGCAAGAGCAGGTTGATAGTGATCCTTTTGAGTTGGACCATCTCATTAATCAAAAGAGAGGTAAGACCAATATTACTATGACTTCTTCTGTTACACCTGACTTTCCACCAGGATTCTCTCCAAACCCTATTGGTGAACATCATGCTATAGATTCCTTTACCAATCTCTCAGATGGTGAATCAATTTAACATCCAGGGTTTTCCATGATAGATAGATTAGAGGAAATGATTAAAGTAGGTTTGGCTTTGGGATTAAACATGGAGGGCTGTGAAAACACCCTAGCTTCTCTAGTTGCTGGTGACCAAATGAATTGTCTTTCAATTAACGTTCAAGGTTTTGGAGACCTAAACAAAAGGAGATGGGTTCGCGATTTGTGTAATTTGTATAAAGTTAATTTCTTAGCAATTCAGGAAACTAAGATGTTGCATGTAGATCTTTGGCTATTACGTCAGGTATGTGGAAATTCTAACTTTGATTTCGCTTCTTCTTCTGCTAGAGGTTTGTCGGGAGGTATCATATGCTTATGGAATAATCTGGTATTCATTAAATCTAGAATCCTTTGTAATGATAATTATGTAGTAGTAGATGGTCTTTGGGTTTCAGGTAATGTTCATGTAAGGTGGATTGTTATGTATGCTCCTCAAAGCTTACCAAGTAAAATTGCTTTATGGTTTTCTCTATCTAATTTGATTGCTAATTAGGATGGTATTGTGATGGTGATGGGTGATTTCAACGAAGTTCGTGTAGCTGGTGAAAGATTTGGTTCCGTCTTTAATGATCGTCAAGCTAAGATCTTTAATGAGTTTATTCTTGATGCTTCTCTCATTGACATTCTGTTAGGTGGTTATAACTTTACTTGGTCCGATAAATGGGGGATGAAAATGAGCAAGCTTGATCGTTTCTTGGTTTCTGAAAGTTTTTATGAGTTTTTTCCTCATATTACAGGTGTCGTCTTGGAAAAAAGTGTTCCAGATCACAGACCAATTCTTCTAAAAAAACTCCAAAATCTTAAACAAGTTATTCGGAAATGGGTGGCTTTAAAAAAATCAGATTCTTTTAAAATGAAGAAAGAGTACCAACAGCGATTATCTTCTATTGATGCTAAGGTTGATCAAGGCTTAGCTACTAAAGATGATATCCTCCTTCGTAAAGACTCTTTAACTCTTCTGGGAGAAATTGAACGTATGGAGGCTAAAGACCTTGCTCAAAAAGCGAAGATTAAGTGGGCTCTTGAAGGAGATGAAAACACTAGTTTTTTTCACGGCATGTGAAAGAAAAAGAGGCGCCAACTTGCTATCAAAGGCACCTTGAAGAATGGTGAATGGATTGAGAATCCGGATGAAGTCAAGGCTGTTTTTTTCGATCATTTTCAACAAACACATGGCATTCCTCCACATTTTGACTCAACAGCTCTTAATCCATTGTCTACTGGCCAACGTGATTCCTTGGAGACCCCTATCACTCGTGTGGAAATCAAGAAGGCTGTTTGGGATTGTGGGGGTGATCATGCTCCAGGACTAGACGGCTTCACTTTCAAGTTTTTCACCACATTCTGGGATCTAATAGAAGAAGACGTGATCCGTTTCGTGCAAGAGTTTTTTCATTCCAATATCTTCCCCAAAGGTTGCAACTCGTCCTTCATTGCGTTGATCCCTAAAGTTCCCAATGCAAAAAATTGTTTCTGATTTTCGGCCTATTAGTTTAATAGGATGTCAATACAAGATTATCAGAAAATTTTTAGCCAATAGGCTTGGCAAGGTATTGGAAGTTGCACTAGTCCTGTGCAATCGGCTTTCCTCAAAGGAAGAAACATACTTGATGGTCCTATTATTTTGAATGAGGTTATGTCTTGGTATCGACGTCGTAAGAAAGACCTCGTGGTTTTTAAAGTTGATTTCGAGAAAGCTTTTGATTCCCTACGTTGGGACTATTTAGACTTGGTCTTAGATAAGCTTGGTTTTGGTTTTAAATGGCGATCTTGGATTTCGGGATGTCTTACAAATGTTAGATCTTCTGTCCTAATTAACGGTTCTCCCACTGCTGAGTTTGAGTTATTTCGAGGGCTTAGACAAGGGGATCTGTTATCCCCTTTTCTTTTCATTCTGGCTATGGAAGGGTTGCATGCGTTCACGACTAAGGCTGAGGAGATTGGGTTGTTCAGGGGTGCATCTATTGGTCGTGACAACATGAGTATCTCGCATCTTATGTATGCTGACGACGTTATATTTTTTGGCGAATGGTCTTGGTTAAACGCTCATCACCTCATATGCATGCTTCGGTGTTTCTATTTAATCTCTGGCCTGAAAATCAATGTTCGCAAGAGTAATGTTCTTGGAATTGGTGTTTCAGACAATGATGTTACTAGTATGGCGAATATTATTGGATGTGGAGCGGCTAGCCTTCCCATGAAATACCTCGGTGTTCCGGTTGGATGTAACATGTCCAGGTGTTCCAATTGGAATACTATTATCAAAAAATTCTCCTCTAAACTCTCCTCTTGGAAAGCTAGGCTTTTATCGGTAGGTGGACGTCTTTCATTGATCAAGTCGGTTCTTGGGAATCTTCCCACCTATTACTTGTCTATATATTTGATGCTTGTTACGGTGCGTAACAAACTCGAATCGATGCGTAACAAGTTCTTCATTGGAGGTGATCAGGAAGATATAAAAGTGACATGGGTAAATTGGAAGAAATGCATGGCCAGTAGGGAGCATGGAGGGCTCGGCATTGGGAGTATCTTCGGGCTTAATGTCGGTCTCTTATTTAAATGGATTTGGAGGTTCTTGAACCATCCTTCCAGTCTTTGGGCTTGTGTTATTCAGAGCTTATACGGGGCTGATGGCGGCATCAATTCAGTCGCTACACACCGTTCCATGCGCACCACTTGGGGAGCCATTCTTCATTCTATTTTCAGCCTTAAACAACAAGGTATGGATTTGCTTTCTTTGTGTACTCGGAATATTGGGAATGGGATCTCGACTTGGTTTTGGGAGGATACATGGTGTGGTAATCAACCTCTTAAAATCCAATTTCCCCGAATTTATTTGCTTGATACCTATAGGAATTGCTCCATTGCAAGTAGAGTCCCGTTAGTTGATTGGAGTATGGTGCTTAGACGTAATCCGAGGGGTGGTTCCGAATCAGCCCAATTTAATGCTTTAAAGGATGCTATTGGGTGTGTTTCTCTTTCGGATAAAAGAGACTCATGGATATGGTCTCTTGACGGATGCAATAGTTTTTCTGTTGCTTCGGTTTGTAATATGGTGGATTCTCAAATTCTTGACGTGTGTCTTGTGGCCACTCATTGGAATCGTTTGATCCCGATTAAAGTAAATGTGTTCCTGTGGAGATTGAAGCTCAATAGGCTTCCATCGAGGGTTAATTTAGACCGAAAAGGTATTGATATTGGCTCAATTCGTTGTCCTAAATGTCTTGAAGACATCGAAACTGTTAATCATATTTTCTTCAACTGCGGGATGGCCCAAGATTTGTGGGCTTTGTTGGCTAAATGGTGGGAGTTGGATTTCCCTTTATGTGCTAATATTACGGAGTGGTATGATTGGCTTGACTCCTCTCCCGTTCCAAGTAAGGCTCGTTTGGTTCTTGAAGGTGTGGGGGGGACTCTCTTGTGGTCTATTTGGATTTACCGTAATCATTTACTTTTCACTAGTCCTCCTCCTAAGAAGTCGGTGCTTTGGGATTCTATAGTTTCGAAATCATTTTTATGGATTTCATCTAGAAATCCTAAGTTTAAGTGTAGTTGGGTTTGTTGGTTACAAAATAATCTGTTAGCAACTATATCTTCTTTGTAATATTTTTTCCTAGTTTTTGCTAGTCTTTAATGAAAGCCGTTGTTCCAAAAAAAATCTAGACTAAAAAGCACTTAAGAAACAAACATTATCTTACAAAATTATACATAGCTTTTTAAGAAAAAATTAAACTCCCCGCATATACATAGGCCCAACCAATATCAACAACAATAGCCAATTGTAACATTCTAAAATTGGAAGTTTTAGTTATGTGGTGTTTTTAGAAAGACAATAGAGTTAGTATTTAACAGAAAAGACCTAAATTATAGCGTAAGTTAACTGATAAGGACCTTCTATCTCACGAAACTAAAAATAGGAACTAAAAATAAGGACTACATGTACCAAAGTAAGAATTAAGGTGTGAATCAATGATAATAAAACTTGAAGTGAGAAAATTTGATCATGTTACTAACATAAAACTAGAACACTTATTACGTTAAGAGTATACACTTTACAAATACACTGGCTGATACCCGCGCGGACAAGCGGGTTCGGAGACGAATGTTTTTTAACTATTTTCTATGATGGATGATAGTTTCTAAAGATTGTGTGTTGTGTTAGATTGTGAAAAACTAATATGTCATATTATTAAATGTAGATATAAAAAGTTATTAATTTTAACTATAACCATTTTAAATTTATTATATTAATCATACTTGATTATTGTAACATTCAACTTGATGTGTAGTTAATTTATTTTAACATTCAACTTAATTTTAACCATAACAAGTGTAGGCCTAAAAGTTTTAAGTCTTCTAAAAAAAGTCCTAACTACCTGTTTATACTCATACACCTTGAAAATTGAGAAAAATTAAAACCTTGAAAATTAAGAAAAATTACGCTCTTAAATACATGCTTATTAATCTTCAAAATGAGAAAAATTAAGTGAATTATGCTCTTAAATACATACTCATAAATCTTCAAATTAAGAAAAATTAAGTGATGCATAAAAAACATTAATCTATAAGAAGAGATATGGTTTGAATGTGTGATTTCTCATTAAACATATCAACCTATATATACAAGTAACGTACTAGGGTTCTCACAATATATATGGGCCGAGCCCTACACGAAATACAACATGGGCTCAGCTAATATGACCACTAATACACCCCCACAGTTGGAGCGGGAGGAGGCCGAACACTCAAACTGGAGCGGAATTCTTCAAACAGCAAATATAGTAAGCCTTTGGTAAAGATGTCGGCATACTTGTAACGTGATGGAACATGAAGAACTCGAACGTGGCCCGTGGCTACAAAATCACGAACGAAATGTATGTCAATCTCGATGTGCTTCGTTCGTTGATGTTGAACTGGGTAAGAAGATAGGTAGACAGCACTGACGTTGTCACAATAGACAAGTGTGGCAGATCGAAGAGGCACAAGCAGGTCCCTAAGAAGGTTGCGAACCCATGCCGTCTCGGCGACAGCGTTTGTGACACCATGATATTCCGCCTCGGCACTTGAGCGGGAAATAACGTGTTGGCGCTTAGAGGACCATGAGATGAGGTTGTCGTTGAGGAAGACACAATATCCCGAGGTAGAGCGCCTAGTGGAAGGACACCCAGCCCAATCAGCATCAGAGTAAGCAATAAGCTGAGAGGTAGTGGATGCATACAGCTGAAGACCATGATCCAATGTACCGCGAACATAGCACAAAATGCGCTTAAAAGTTGTATAATGAGGTTATCGCGGATCGTGCATATATAAACACATCTGTTAGAATGCATAAGAAAGATCCGATCGTGTAAATGTAAGGTATTGTAGTGATCCTGCGAGACTGCGAAAGAGAGACGGGTTCTCAACGGGGTCGCCATCAGGTCCAAGTTTAGACTCAGTGCTCACAAGCGTTTTACATGGCATGCTTAAGTATCTCAGTAGCATATTTGGTCTGAGTGAGGAACAAACCCGAAGATGTGCGCTGAGCAGAAATGCCGAGAAAATAGTTGAGCGAGCCAAGATTAGTCATGGCAAACTCACTATGAAGAGATGATATGATTTGCTGAAGTAGTCTGGTTGAAGAGGCTGTCAAAATGATGTCATCAACATAAAGAAATAAGTAAGCTGTCTCAGTGCCCTGCTGATAAACAAAGAGTGAGGAATCAGTCTTGCTATAAATAAAACCCACTCTAATGGCATAGCTAGAAAATCTTTAGAACCAAGCACGCGAAGCCTATTTGACGCCATATAAAGACTTCTATAAAAGACAGAGATAATCAGGATGTGCGGGATCTACAAAGCCAGGAGGCGAATGCATGTAAACAGTCTCGGAAAAGTAGCCATGAAGAAATGCATTCTTCACATCCTGGTGAATAGGCCATGCACGAGATACAACCAAACTGAGGACAGTACGAATGGTGGCCGGTTTGACAACCGGGCTAAATGTCTCATCACAGTCAATTCCTTGTTGCTAACTGCGTCCATTGGCAACTAGTCGTGCCTTATACCTGCTCAAAGAACCATCTACATGATATTTGTGTTTAAAAAGGCACATTGAACGAACTACAATCACATTTTGCAGTCGGGGAACAAGAACCCACGTACCACTAGTAATAAGAGCATTATATTCATCTAACATAACATGTTTCCAATTAGGGTCATGAAGGGCATGTAAGTGGGAGTGAGGGATAGAGGAGGGAGTGGACACATGACATGCAATTTTTAGATTCTTTTTAACGGCGCCATCTTTAGAGCGGAATGGTGACCGTGGGCATGCTTGTTGGGCCTACGGCGAGCATTATGGTTTTTGGGGGTTGCGGTTCTATAGCTGGAGGGCTGATAGTTTGTGATGATTCAGCCCTCGATTTTGAGTGGGTTTTGCGTAATGGTAAGTTGGTCTAGAAAGGGAAGTCAGACTTTTCAGGATTGGTTTGAACTGGCGTAATGCGGTGGTGTTTGGGCTCAGAAAGGTGGGTGCATTAGGATGATGATTTAGTGGCTTGATTGTCTCAAGCTGGCTGAAATTAGCTCAGGATAGCGTATTCCAATGGTGATTTGGTCTGTTTGGTGTTTCGGCGTAAACGACTGGGAAGATCGGGGGACGAGTCATCTGTTGTGTCTAGGAATTGGTAGGAGGTTTGGTGCGTGGGGTTAGTCCCGTAGGGAAAGACATTTTTGTCAAATGTAACATGGCGAGAAATGATAACTTTGTTGGTGGTGTGGTCTAGGCAACGATAGCCACGATGATGTAATAGGTATCCAAGGAAAATGCATCGGGTAGAACGTGGTTCAAGTTTATGTGGTGGATATAGGTGTGGGTAGCATAGACAACCAAATGTTCAAAGGTGGTCGTAAGATGGTGTTTTTCCAAAGAGTTTTGTAAAGGGAATTTCGTTGTTTATGGAGGTAGAGGATAAAATGTTGAGTAGATGTGTAGCCATGTGTAAAGCCTCAACCCAATATTATGGTGGAAGGTTAGCTAGAACACAGGAGGTTTAATAATGTTTTTCATGGTGGTATCATTTCTTTTCGTATTTTATTCATTTTGTTGGGACGTTTTAGGGCAAGAGAAGCGAAATTGGATTCCATGGGTGTTAAATAGTGAGTGAAATTGGTGGTTGTCAAATTCACCACCATGGTCACATTGGAATGATTTTATTTTGGTTTTAAACTGTGTTTAAATACATACGGCACGTTGCAAAATTTTATCCAAACCTTCATTTTTGACCAGTGGATAAACCAAAGAAGTGAGAGAAATGAGTCTAAGAAAAGTACATAATATTTAAATTCACTGACGCACGGAATTGGAGAAGTCCAAATATCCGAATGCACAATATCAAATAAATTCTCAACACGAGAATTGGAACTGAAAAAAGGAAGTCTAGTATGTTTGCCAATTTGGCAAGCATGGCACAAAGTTGTAGACTTTGTTTTATTGCAATCAATCATTTTATTGGAAACTAGAAAACGAAGCATTTCTTCCCCGAATGTCCGAGTCTTTGGTGCATGTAGATTGATTGGTAGACAAGCGAGCCAGTCAGCGAGACGGAGGTAAGGATTGATGTGTGATTTCTCATTAAACATATCAACCTACATATACAAGTAACGTACTAGGGTTCTCACAATATATATGGGCTGAGCCCTACACGAAATAAAACTTGGGCTGAGCTAATATGACCACTAATATAATTTTCAGTTAAGTGAATTACGCTCGTAAACACATACTTCCTTAAATCTTACAAATAAAACAAAATAAGTGTTGCCATAAAAAAATTCGAGACAGGTACGATATTATCCAGATCGTCATGGAATTGAGTAATGTATTGTCTTAGCAACACCCAACATTACACTCCAACACCACGACATGTTAAAAATTTAACAAATTCATAACATGAGTGTATATAAGTAAGCCCGTGTATGTGTTCTTTCGAACATGTGCGGATGACAAACTTGAAAAAATTCTCATAAACAGTAACCATACGATTGTTTCTAGCTAGAGACATACATTTTTCATTTAGTAATCAACATATTAATGTCTTCTACCAAGTGTTAGAATTTTCATGAAATTTGTTCGATTTTACAAAAAATATGTTGCAAAAGTATTGTGCCTCGCGGTTAGCCATTCAATATATAAGTATCCATTAAACTGATTAGCTGTAAATTGATTAGCATGATTCAGTTGGATTAGCGGGTAATCCTACTTTTACCCAAACTAAACTTTGATTGATTTTAGGATAATCTATTGGGTAATTAGTATTTACCCTAATAATCGAATTGTCATAGGGTCCTATACTCATAATTGTTCTCGTTATGATGTTCTCACACAGAACATCAAAAAAACTCAGATTTTCACTATATATCTGGAATTTTGCCAGGCAACCTACCAACCCTACACAACTTTTGTTTTACCTTTTTTTCTTTCGATTTTATTAAAAGTAATGTCGGTGCTAAGGTCATAACCAGGTGAACGGTTGTGCAAGGTCACGGCCTCTTGAATGAATGTTTGTGCAACGGTCGACGATCTCGTGTTTTATTGTGCTTTGGTCACAGTTTGTATTTTGGTCTTTATTCATTGTTCATTCAGCACTGTTCCATTAATATCTCTCCATCCAGAAACTTACTCAAACCTATACTATCCCTCTCACAACGCCTAATCCCTCTCGTCAACTTTTTCTCACCGCAAACTGTCCGGATCCCGATAGTCATAAACGCTACAAATCCCTCCCATTGGACAAAACTCTCGTTGGTGACGAACCATCACCTTCTCACGCGACTCGTGCCCGCTACACACTTGATCTTGATGATTCGAATATATGCGATCTTGGGAGTTTTTTTTTGATCAACTATGTTTCGGGCATTAATGTATGATCTTAAGTCTCATTCGTGGAACTCCTACCGTGCAACTCCCACGGAACATCCGCTACCTACTTACTCCGGGATGAGCTTATAAAATCGACATAATCATCTCTATCATTGATTTTTAAACCATATCAGACCCTCTACATACGATCCAACCACTATAACTCCACATACGACCCATATCAATTGACACGTAAGCCCCTTCATCACCTAATCCAGCCCAACAGCACCTACTATTATATCGGACCTCCGCCCCCGTTAACCCAAACCCTGTTTCGTGTTCACCACATGGTCACTAGTTACCGGTGTCGGGACTACATCATCCATTGAGCGCCTTTACTTTTGCACGCGACTTCGGTCTTCATTTCCCCAGATCTTACCGTAACTCTTTAAAACGCCTTTAATGAAGTCAATTGGTTCATCTGCTAGTTTGCGAGATGAATATAGTGCACTAATTTAAAAAAGTAATTGGACCCTTTGTCCATCGACAACCACGCGATGTCACTGTTGTTCGTGTATATGGCTTTTCGGTCAACAAGTATTTACGCCGAAGGTACCGCCCTTAGTCGCTACAACCACTCGGGTTAGTAGCTAAAGGTATGCATCAATTAGAGGGCATTGATGTTGCTGAGAATTTTAGCCGGTTGGTAAAACCCGCTGGGACCATCCGCCGTTTTTTAGTTTGGATACTTCTCGAACATTGCCAGTTCATCAGCTGGATGTCTAAGAATGCATTTACAATGGGGACTTATCTCAGACATTACATGCAGCAGCTCCCCCGGTTTTTGGGACCTCTACATTATCCCCCCCATGATTATGTGTGCTTGCTTCAGGCAATATTGTGGTGGAAGGTTAGCTTGAAAAAGGAGGGTTCTAATAATGTTGTTAATGGTGCGTATCATTCTTTCCGATTTGTCATTTTGTTGGGACGTTTTAGGGCAAGAGAAGCGAAATTGGATTCCATGGGTGTTAAATAGTGAGTGAAATTGGTGGTTGTCAAATTCACCACCATGGTCACATTGGAATGATTTTATTTCGGTTTTAAACTATGTTTTAACATACATACGGAAGTGCAAAATTTTATCAAACACTTCATTTTTTCTGTCCAGTGGATAAACCCAAAGAAAGTGAGAGAAATGGTCCAAGAAAAGCACATAATATTTAAATTCACTGACGCTCGGAATTGGAGAAGTCTAAATATCCGAATGCACAATATCAAATAAATTCTCAACACGAGAATTGGAACTGAAAAACGGAAGTCTAGTATGTTTGCCAATTTGGCAAGCATGGCACAAAGTTGTAGACTTTGTTTTATTGCAATCAATCATTTTATTGGAAACTAGAAAACGAAGCATTTCATTCCCCGAATGTCCGAGTCTTTGGTGCCATGTAGATTGATTGGTAGACAAGAGAGCAGTAGGAGACGAGGTATGGTTTGAATGTGTGATTTCTCATTAAACATATCAACCTACATATACAAGTAACGTACTAGGGTTCTCACAATATATATGGGCCGAGCCCTACACGAAATAAAACTTGGGCTGAGCTAATATGACCACTAATATAATTTTCAGTTAAGTGAATTACGCTCTTAAACACATACTCATAAATCTTACAAATTAAAAAAAATAAGTGTTGCATAAAAAAATTAGAGACATGTACGAATTATCAGATCGTAATGGATTGAGTAATGTTGTCTTAGCATACCCAACATTACACTCCAACAACACGATACTGGTACTAATTTCACAATTCATACACATGAGAGTATATAAGTAAGCCGTGTATGTGTTCTTTGATACATGTGGGATGACAAACTTGAAAATTTTCTCATAAAAGTAACCATACGATTGTTCTAGCTAGAGACATTACATTTTTATTTCTGTAATCAAATATTAATCGTCTTCTACCACGTGTTAGAATTTCATGAAATTTGTTGGATTTTACAAAAATGTTCAAAAGTATTGTGCTCGTGTTAGCCATTCAATCTATAATTATCCATAATCTGATTAGCTGTAAATTGATTAGCATGATTAGTTGATTAGCGGGTAATCTATATTTACCCAAAATAACTCTTGATTGATTAGGATAATTATTGGGTAATTAGTATTTACCTAAAATAGATATTGTATAGGTCCTATATATATATGTTCTCGTTATGATGTATCTCACACAGAAAATCAAAAAAAACTCAGATTCACCTATTTACATGGTATCATGCCAGTAACCCTAACCGACCCCTAACAATCTTTTGTTTTCCTTTTTTTCGATTTATTAAAAGTTGTGGTGCTAAGGTCATCACAGGTTGAAGGTTGTGCAAGGTCACGCCTCTTGATTGATTGTTTCGTGCAAGGTCACGACGTGTTTTATTGTGCTTTGGTCACAGTTTGTTATTTTGGTTTTATTCCTTGTTCATTCACGCTACTGTTCCATTAATATTCTCATCCCAGAAACATATCAACCTATACTAAACCTCTACCAAGCCCTAATCCATCTCGTCACTTTTTCACTCAAATATGTCCGGATCCGAAGTCATTAACGCTACTCCCTCCCTATTGGACAAACTCTCGTTGGTGACGCACCATCACCTTCTCACGCGAGTGCCCGTTAAACTTGATCTTGAAGACTAGAATTATGGATCTTGGGAGTATTTTTTTGATCAACTATGTTCGGGCTATAATGTTCTTAAGTTCATTCGTGGAACTCCTACCGATGCTACTCCCACGAGCACATCCGTTCCCTTTACTCCGGATGAGCTTAAAATCGACAAAATCATCTTATCATGGATTTTTACAACCATCTCAGACCCTCTACATACGGTCCAAACACCTATAACTCCACGTACGGCCCAATCAACTGACCACGTAGCCCCTACATCACCTAATCCAGCCCAACACGCACCTACTATTATACCGGACCCCCCTCCCGTTAACCCAAACCCTGATTCGGTTCACCACATGGTCACTAGTTTCCGTGTCGGGACTAATCATCCCGTTGAGCGCCTTACTTTGCACGCGTCTTCGGTCTCTCCTTTACCCAGATCCTACCGTAAAGCCTTTAATGATGTCAATTGGTAATCTGCTATGCGAGATGAATATAATGCACTAATTAAAAACAGTACTTGGACCCTTGTCCCTCGACCACCGGATGTCAATGTTGTTCGGTGTATATGGCTTTTTCGTCACAAGTATTTAGCCGATGGTACGCTTAGTCGCTACAACGCTCGGCTGGTAACTAATGGTAGCACTCAATTAGAGGGCATTGATGTTGATGAGACTTTTAGCCCGATTGTTAAACCCGGGACCATCCGCACGGTTCTTAGTTTGGCTACTTCTCGACATTGGCCAGTTCATCAGCTGGATGTCAAGAATGCATTTTTACATGGGGACTTATCTCAGACCATTTACATGCAGCAGCCTCCCGGTTTTTGGGACTCTACTCATCCTGATTATGTGTGCTTGCTTCAGCGCTCTCTTTAGGGGCTCAAACAGGCCCCTCGCGCTTGGTTTCAACGATTTGCATCATATAATAACGCAGTGGGTGGGGTTCATTAAAACGCTGTTACAATTCTTTTTTATTTTCACCAAGAAAGGATACTCTTATTTTTTGTTATATAAGGATGATAATGTGCATATAGGCCTCTTCTTCAATTGTTATATCGGATTATATAAGTTTCTTGCATCATGAATTTAGCTATGACAGATTTGGTTTCTCTCAACTATACTTCATAGGGCATATCTGTTACACGAGATTCTTCTAGGATGTTTTTATCTCAGAAGAAGTATGCAGTTGATATTCTGAGCCGTGTTGGTAGGTTAATTAGTAATCCCATCGACGGTCCTGTAGTACACTAGAGTCCAAGACTGGGAACCGATAGGAGATGTGTTTCTGAAACCAACACTTTATCACAGAGTCTTGCAGGTTCTCTGCAGTATCTTACTTTTACTAGACCCGATATTTCTTTATTCGTACAACATGGTCTGGCCTTCATATGCAAGATCCTTGGGAGCCTCACTTTTTTCTGCTCTTAAAGCTGATCTTGCGTAATTTTTTCTGTACTTTTGGATTATGTATTGCATTATTCTCCTCTTCTACTACCGACTTGGTGGCTTATTCAGATGCAGATTGGGCTGGCTGCCTTACTACTAGACGATCGACTTCATGTTACTGTGTCTTTCTTGGCAACAATCTACTCTCCTGGTCTGCTAAATGTCAACCGACGCTTTCTCGTTCCAGTGCCGAGGCAGAGTATCGTGGTGCTGCAAATGTTGTTGCTGAGACCTGTTGGTTACACAACTTATTGCCTGAGTTACATACTCCGTTGTCTTCCGCTACGCTTGTCTACTGTGATAATGTCAGCGCAGTTTATTCATCTTCTAATCCAGTCCAACATCAGCGTAAGAAGCACATTGAGATTGATATTCACTTTGTTCGTGATTTGGTTGCTACTGGTCAAGTTCGGGTTCTTCATGTTCCTTCTCGCTATCAGTTTGCAGATATCTTTACTAAAGGCTTGCCTACTACTTTGTTTGAATAATTTCGTTCCAGTTTGAGTGTTCGGTGTCCTCCCGCTCAAACTGCGGGGGAGTGTTAGCCATTCAATCTATAATTATCCATAATCTGATTAGTTGTAAATTGATTAGCATGATTAGTTGATTAGCGGGTAATCTATATTTACCCAGAATAACTCTTGATTGATTAGGATAATTATTGGGTAATTAGTATTTACCTAAAATAGATATTGTATAGGTCCTATATATATATGTTCTCGTTATGATGTATCTCACACAGAAAATCAATAAAAACTCAGATTCACCTATTTACAGTTTGCATATTGAATCACTTTACTTTCATATCATCCTACCATTCATCTACCTTGGAAGCTTGGATTTCAGTTTAAACTCTGAATTGTAAAACATCACATGCATCATTTCCTATATTTATTCGTTCTTCCGTATACAATCATGTTTCAACAGTTCGTATTTACAGTTTGGAACAACTCCAATCACCAAAAAAACCCCTTTTTCATCTTCTATAATTAAAACCCATCTCTTCACTATAAACATCTACCCAGCCACCATTATTTCTCCAAAATGAAAAACCCAAATGTAGCTTTTTCGAAATTGTTTTTGAACAAATGAAAAACACAAAACAAAATCTGGTATAAATTTTAAATACTAAAAAACCAAATATTGTTGAAACCCACCAAAATCACACACCACACTACACGCACACGGGTGGTGTTTGGCACCCAGATCTGATCACTGGTAGGGTAGCCGTTCTTCATGAAACTACATAAGCGATTTACTTAGTTTCAAATGCAAAAGGCGTCATCGGTTGATTGAGCTGTATTGACCCTAACCTTTATATTTAACGAATCTTTAATCTTTGATGATGACCTGATTACGAAATTTCGCCTGAAACTGCTTTGATGGACGGCCTAAAGGCGATTGGTGCATTTTGTTTGGAAGTCATATTTGATGCACAGAATTTTAATGCAAATTTTCAATTTTGTATATTTTATTCACAACTTTTTTTATCCATCAAATCCCCATACCTTAAACTAGATTTTTTTATTATTTTTTTAAATTTACTGTAATAATTTAGCCTTTATTTTACGCTTCTCACAGAATTAGTATTTTGATCATGTTATTAACAAAAAACTAGAACACTTATTACGTTAAGAGCTACACAATACATACTCATAAACCTTGAAATTAAGAAAAATACGGTCTTAACTACATGTATGAATTGTTAGACAATTATAGTATGGCGGTGCTAGAGCACACTAGCACATCGAACATGATTGTCCAACAACACAATACTAGTACCAATTTGATAGTCCATATATGTAAGAGTATATAAGTAGTATTGTGTTCTTTGATCCATGTGGGATGACAAACTTGAAACAATTTCTCATAAAAGTAACCATGCGATTGTTCTAGCTAGAGACGTTACATCTTTATTTTCGTTATCAAATATTAATCATCTTCTATCACGTGTTAAAATTTCACGTCTTAATTTGTTGTATTTTACGGAAATGTTCCAAGTGAAAAAGTATTGTGTTTGCATATTGAAACAAAATTTAGAAGATCATAATAAAAAATAAAACAGTTTTTAGTTCACGTTGTTATGTGGTACATCGAATAAAATACGTTGCTATTTATTGACCTAAATCGCGAATAAATGTTGTTATAAATAAATTAAGAACGTCTTGATGTTTGTATTTGTAAGCAAAAAGATTTACAAGTTATATATATCATGCGGATTAAGGTGCAAAAAGATTTACAAGTTATATTTATCATGCGGATTAAGGTACGTGTTTCGGAATTTGTTATTTGCACACCACCTAAGTTTGTTTATCAAGTGATTTTTCAAATGTCCGATTGAAACCTACACCTTTAAAACGACTTATATGCCAAGTATCTAAATTTTCAATGAAACCCACAACTTTATATTATTCACCAATGCAATTTCTTCTGTACTTCATCCGTCTTAAAATTATTGTACACCCACATAAAACACACAGTTAATAATAAAACATAATTATTACAAATTTTTATTTCTTACTTTTTGCAATATGATAGTTTTATTTTTTAATTAATTAATTAATTAATTCTTTTTTGGTTTGTAATAATAATCGCAAATGAGAGTAATATGATTAATCTGATCAAAATTCACTTTTTACTTTTAGGAGTAGTAATTTTTTTTTTTTGATAACCCGGGTGTCCAACTTGACATTGCAAGCCGACTATTCCCATAGCCAACTATTCTTTTGGATAGCTCGGAGTCAAGGCAGGTGAACCTCTATGGCCAGTGAGGGATTGATATTCTCCTCATGGTTCGAGCCCAAGACCTCTAGGCACTTCTCGTCCTAAAGGTTAAGCCCTTACCACTGGGTCACCCCCATTAGTTATAGTAGTAGACAATTAATTTAGGCAACTCAAAAAGAAAACGTAAACAACAAATTTAAGACGAAGAGATTAGAGAGAATTTTGCAAGAGTTTTTATTTATTTTTTTAATTTTTTACGCTTCTCATAAATATGTATTTTTAGTTTAGCCCTCCCCCATACTCATAAAACTTAAAATGAGAAAATTTGATCATCATTTTACTAACATTAAGAGTGTAGAGAAAAGATATATAAAGAACAATGTCCAATTAAAAAACAAATCCTTCAATCTCATTCATCCATTTTATTTCCATCTAACGGCTTATATTAAATCATATGTTTATTTAATTAAAAAACTCACTTTCATCTTATTTTTTAAAATTAACATATCTCTCAAACCGTTAATCGTTACGCAAATTTAATTATACCATCGCGAAGATAATTAAATTTTGCCCGATTTATCATGAACCGTTAATTACTTGTAAGCGCGAATGTTATGGATAGATCTATCGGGAGTGACATCCCTGTTTGTCTTGGACTGACATTAGTCAAGCAAACACAGTTTCATTTGAGTCAGACTACGGGTGTCCCGGGTTAGACACCTGCAAGGGCATTCATTCATTGTTGGTATATGTTAACGCTTCGGTGTCATGAGCTTAGACAATAGTAATGCAATTTATATGACTTTGTATCTGTTATATTGTCATATGCGGGTGAAATCTTGTGATTCATAAACACTACATTTTCTGCTTAAACAAACCTATGAACTCACCAACTTTATGTTGACACTTTAGCAATGTTTTCTCAGGTATTAAGAACGAAGATGCTATATGAAGTCTCATGCATTGCAGTCATTTCCCGTTATCTGAAGATCACTTGTACTATTTAAAAACGATGTCGTATCGTCTATTTTTATGCTTCCGCTGAATGTTTAAACAATTTATTATTTCCTAATTCAAGTGATCAATTTTTTTAAAACGTCTCATATAGAGGTCGTTCTGTATTGCTTAGAAGTATGATAATCATGAAGTCACACGCCCTCGGCTGCCATTATACTCTGATATTTTGGGGGTGTGACATTAGTTAAAAAGATAGACTAACATATCACAAAAGATCGCACGTAAGACGAAAAATTAAGTCAGTAAAGATTTAATTTAGTTTTTTTGGCAATGAACCTTACCAATAGTAGCTTCATTGGAGACAACTTTACCCAGCTCACTAAGCTTGTACAAAATGGTGGTTTTACCAGCTGCATCAAGACCAAGCATCACAATGCGTGTCTCCTTCTTAGGGAACAAAGAACTGAATAGCTTGGTAAAAGACAGTCCCATCTTTGTATCTACAATTAAAATGAACCAGAAAAGCTTAAAAAAAAGACATAGAGTAATTAACAAACTTAAATTATCGCAGGTGCCAAGTTTGATAACGTTGAGCCCGTAAAAAGAAAACACAAATAAAAGATGGATCTTCACCACAAACACCCAATAACCATAACCAAATCCAAATTAACCCAATTTTGATCCACCAAATTTCAATTCCTTCAAAACCCCATTTCCAAAACCACTGATCTTTCAATTACCCTAATTAATTTCATCAGATCATCGTCAGTTTTTCATTTAAAAAACCCTAATGGGCGTCTCCCACCGATCGGAGCTGTCAAACACTAAATTCAAAAATTTACGGGATGTTTCATCGACAATCTACATTTCTAATTTTCCATTTACTGTAGGGACTAAAGATCTGTTCCAGCTTTGTGCTTGGCATGCTCGAGTAGTGGACGTTTACATAGCCTATAAGTTATCTAAGATCGGCAAGAGATTTGGATTTGTAAGATTCATTAAAATGGAAAATCAACAAAAGCTTTTGGAGAATCTAAATCAAATATGGATTGGCAGTTACAAGTTGTTTGCATCTATGGCTAGGTTCGAGAAGAAAACGCCTGTACAACGTACACAATCAGTAAATTGTGGACCATGCCCTTATCGTGTGAATAATAAGGGTGGCTATGAAACACAAGCGAATGGATCTCGTTCTTATGCAGCAACATTGAAAGGAAAATTGGACCCAAACAAGGAGAACACAACGAAGGCCGCTTGCTTCAAAAAAGTGACACTTCATGAATCAGACCTTCTCAACATCGTAGATTCCAGGTGTGTTGTATTGGTAAAGGTTAGGGATATTCATCTTATCCTTAATATTAACATTATGTTACGAAGGGAAGGTTTTTCTGATTATACGTGCAAATATATGGGAGGACTGTGGTTATGGGTGGAATTTCAAACCAAAGATGCGTGCTTAAAATTTAAGGAACATGCTGAAATGGAATGGTACTTCACTTAGATCCATTCAGTCTCCAATTCGTTTATGGTGGATGAACGTATTGTCTGGCTTGAAATTGAGGGGCTTCCATTGTGTGCATGGACTACAAAGGCATTTAAGAAAGTGGCAAATGCATGGGGTAAACCGGTTTTTATAGATGATGATCCCACTGAAAATATGGCTATTGGTAGAGTTTGTGTTAAAACAAAGCTAAAGGGTACCATATCAGAGGTATGCTCAGTTACAATTCAAAATGTATCGTATAATGTTCGTGTCAAAGAGTTTACTGGTTGGGTTCCCTCTTTGGAAGCTGTGGACGACTCTATTAAAGACATGGAGAGTGAAGACTCCGAAAATGATGAGATTAAGAGTAGCATTCCGGATATGGAACCTCATGAAGAAGGGGAAATCCATGAAAAAGTAAATGAACCATTTGAGTCTCAACTAGCGAAAGAATCAAACTCTCCTAACGAAGATGAAAAAGATATAGAGGCTAACACTACAAATGATGAAACCGAACCAACATGGGCAGACGAAGTTTTCAAGATGCAAAAAGAGGAAGAGAAACAAAATACTGTTTATGAGAACCAAAGTAACTCGCTCCACAATGCTTCATATGAGAATGGTGATATCGTTGCTACTTCCTCCCCATCCAAACCTCCTGGTTTTGGTAGGATCCAGTTTCAAAGCCCTAAACTATCGCAAGGTAAATCAAAAGAAGGTTGCCATTCCTCTACTAACTCTAATAGGAATGCTACCTCTGCTAACTCCAATAAGAATGCTACAAGATCTCAAAATGGTAAGTCTCATAAATCATTTCGTGCTACTGGCTCTTTGATTGATGCCTTCATATCACACATCAAAATGGGGAGTGTGCTTGGGTATGATATGGAAGGAAGCAAAGCAGACCTTAAAAAGTTTATTGATAACATTGGTGCAAATGAAGGTTTTAAATGAATATTATGTCATATAACTCATGTGGATTGGGGGCGGATAAGTGTAGTTTTATCTCGCAATCATGTTTTAAACATAGTATTAATTTTTTGGGGTTGCAAGAGACGCACCTGTGTAATATTGATCTTTCGCATATTAAACGAGTATGGGGAAACTTCCAGTTTGACTATGCAATCAGCCCTTCTATTGGCCGATCGGGAGGTCTGCTCTCTGTTTGGGACCCATCCTGTTTTCACAAATCACATGTTACAACTATGGATAATGTGATTGTTGTAGAAGGAGAGTGGAGTTTTAAGAGCCTCAAATGCTATATGCTTAATGTGTACGCTCCGTAGGACGATCGAAAGAAACAGGAATTATGGCGACTTATTCTCCAATTTATGGCTTTTAAACCAGGCAATTATTTCATATTTGGAGACTTTAACGTGGTTCGTTATGCTTCTGAAAGAATTGGATCTTCTTTTAACTCTAGATCGTCAAATGACTTCAATCAATTCCTTAACGAGGGTAGCCTATACGATCTCCCTTTGGGTGGGCATGCTTTTACTCGTATCAGTAGTGATGGGGAGAAACTTAGTCGTCTTGATCGATTTCTGATCACAGATAACCTTGCAACAATTCTTCCAAACATTTACGCCACTGCTATGGACAGGATGATCTCAGATCATCGGGCCATTACCTTGCAACATTCTCTTATAGATTTTGGTCCAGTCCCATTTAAACTCTTTAACTCTTGGTTGCAGGCTCCTGATTTTGATAATACAATTAAGAATGCTTAGGAAAATTTTCAATGCAAAGATGGCTTTAATATGAAGATTAAGTTTAAAGAGAAAATGAAGCACCTCAAAAATACAATCAAAGTTTGGGCTAAAAACTTCAAAGCTTCTAAAGGGACTGACAAAGACATTTTGTTGTAATCAATAGCAGATGCTGAGACTATTCTTGAAGCAGGGGGAGGTGATCAGGTATTGAGGAAAAATAGACAAGACTCATTAACTAAACTTCGTCAACTAGAAAATGATGATCGGTTGGATGCCATGCAAAAAGCAAAGGTTAAATGGGGAGTTGAGGCAGATGAAAACTCAAAGTTCTTTCATGGCATTGTCAATAGGAAAAGACGCCAACTTGCTATTAACGGTATCATGAAAGAAGGTACTTGGATTACGAATCTGAATGACATCAAAGGGGTGTTTTTTAATTCTATCAAGAAAAGTTTTCTCGGTTTGAAGGGATAAAGGTTTTAAGACGTAGCGAGTCATACAACTCGTTAAACGCTCATCAGTCTTCTATTTTGGAAGAACCGGTTTCTGAAGTCGAGATTAAAAAATCCATTTGGGACTGTGGTTCTGATAAATATCCAGGTCCGGATGGTTTTACGTTTTCCTTTTTATAAACGTTATTGGTGTACTCTCAAAAATGATATTATCCCTTATGTTCGAGAATTTTTCGATTCGGGTAAAATTCCCACGGGATGTAACTCTTCGTTTATTACTTTAATTCCTAAAGTAGCCAACCCTCTTGTGGTATCAGACTTTCGGCCAATTAGCCTTATCGGTGCTCAATACAAAATCATTGCAAAGATTCTTGCCAATCGACTCTCGCGGGTTATAGAAACCGTTATAAGTAGTGAACAAACAGCTTTTGTTTCTCAAAGACAGATTCTAGATGGCCCTCTTATGGTCAACGAGATCATTGATTGGTATAAACGAAAGAAAGCGAAATTAATGATCCTTAAAATTGATTTCGAAAAAGCTTTCGACTCAGTTTCATGGGACTTTCTTGATCAAGTTTTACAATTTACAGGTTTTGGTCATACATGGAGATCTTAGATTCGCGGGTGTCTGTCATCGGCCAAAGCTTCTGTTTTAGTAAATGGTAGTCCTACCGCCGAATTCGATCTTCAACGAGGTCTTCGACAAGGTGATCCCCTATCCCCTTTTCTCTTTATACTAGTTATGGAAGTATTACATGTTGCTATAGAGGATGCTATCAATGCGGGATTATTTTATGGTGCTAAGTTACATTCACTTCACGTCTCTCATTTATTTTTTATGGATGATGTGCTTCTATTGGGGGAATGGTCTAGCGTGAATATTTCTAATTTGGTGAACCTTCTTAACTGCTTCTACAAAGTATCAGGACTTAAACACAACCTACATAAATCTAACCTCTTTGGAATCGGGGTGGATCCTTCAGAAGTAAGTAATTCAGCATTGGTTACCGGTTGCCAAGCTCAGTGTCTCCCCTTTTCCTATTTGGGTTTACCTATTGGTTCTAACATGGCAAGGGTCAACAGTTGGGTTCCTATTGTAAATAAATTCAACAATCGCCTATCTCGATGGAAATCTAGCCTGCTCTCCATTGGTGGTAGATCAACATTGATTAGCTCGGTTTTAGGCTCGCTCGAGATATACTTTCTTTCAATCTTCCCAATGCCTACTCAAGTTAACAACTCCTTGGAGAAAATTCGATCAAACTTCTTTTGGGGAAGTACCGAAGAGGCTGTTAAGATACCATAGATTACATGGAAATCAGTTATTTCTTCTAAATCGCAAGGGGGTCTTGGCATTGGAAGTCTAAACGGGTTCAATCTAGCGTTAATCCAAAAATGGAGGTGGAGATTTGCTCATGATCAACATTCTTTGTGGATGCGAGTTATAACATATATTCATGGTCATTCGGGGGATCTTGGCTCTTGTTTTTACTCCCAATGTCGTGGTATAGGTGTATGGGCTCGCATAGTGAAAGCGATCAATAGTTTGAATGAAAAAGGTATAATTCCGTTCTCCACTCTTAAACGTAAAGTGAACGTTGGTACAGGTACCAAGTTTTGGCGTAATTCATGGATTTGTGACACTCCTCTCGCAATTAAATACCCTCACCTCTTTCGTCTGGAAATTAACCAGGAATGCCTTGTTAGTGATAAATGGAATGGTAAATGGATTTGGAGCTGGTCACGTCCAATAACAGGTGGTACTATAGGAAGCCATTTGGAAGAGTTACAAAAAATTGGTTTATAATTTATTAGGAGATGATATAGAGGAGTGGCTATGGTATTGTTCCTCAATCAAAAAAATGTTCACTGTTAAACACACTCGGCTAATCACGATCACCTTATCATCCCGTCTGAAGCCCCGATACCGATGTGTGTAATCTTAATCCATGGGAATGTGAATATTGTGATTTGGAGAATCTTAGTGACCGTAATCCTTTGACTGGGATTCTTAGCAGAAAAGGTGTTGAGATAAGTTCTTTGGCTTGCCCTATCTGTTCAACACACCCTGAAACATCTCATCATTTATTTTGGTCATGTGATCTTGCTTCAAACATTTGGGATTTAATTTTCAAATGGGTTGGTCTTTTTCCAAACGTGGTGACCTCTTTAACGGAAATGTTTTCGTGGCTTGATAATATGAACTTGAGAGCTTCAAGGAAATTAGTGTTAGAATCTATTATTGAGGTCTCTCTTTGGGTTATTTGGAAGTTCCGCAACCAACTCGTCTTCGACAAAAAGGACTGGCATCGGAAAGATCTTTTTGAGCACATAACTAGTTATTCCTTTCTTTGGTTTTCTAGTAGGAATAGAAAGTTTCATGTTTCTTGGAACCAATGGATTCAAAATCCTTTGCTTGATAACCTATTTTGTAATTTTCTAGCTTCTTGCTAGTTCTTTATATATTTTCATCACCGTTCAAAAAAAAAGAGTGTACACTTTACCATACATGTAATAAACCTTCCAAATGAGAAAATTATTGTGATTTTAACCCTGCAACGTACTCATAAAACTTAAAATGAGAAAATATGATACCATACATGCTCATAAACCTGTTAAAGACTTGTATGAATTATCGGAGTATCAAACATTAGATATGCTATTCCTATAACGTATCCAACATGACAGTCCAACAACACAATACTAATACCAACTTAACAATTTATGCACATGAGAGTTTATAAGTAAGCAGCATATGTGTTCGTTGATCCATGTGGGTAGCAAACTTGAGACAATTTCGCATAAAAGTGAACATACGATTTTTCTAGCTAGGGACATTACAGCTTTGTTTCCGTAATCAAATATTAATTATCTTCTACCACATGTTAAATTTTCATATATTTGTTGGATTTTACGGAATTGTTTCAAGTAAAAAAGCATCGTATTTGCACATTGAAACAAAATTTAAAAGATCATAACAAAAGTGAAACAGTTTTTTGTTCACGTAAATATATAGTACATTGGAGAAAATGCATTGCTAATTATTGACCTAAATGGCGAATAAATGTTATGAAAAAAATTAAGATTGTCTTGATGTTTGTATTTGTATTTTTGATTTTGTAGTTTCAATAAAATTTTGCTTTTCAAAAAGTGAAACATGTAAACGGTTTTAGAATAGAAAAACCATAATGTTTTAAGGTGAATCTTATGATAACAGCTGATCAAACAACTGTCTTACTGTGTCTTACTCTTTTAAGATGATCATGTACTTATGTGATTAATATAAAAGTACATCGAATTTTAGTGAAACAAAACATGACAAAGCAATGTAGTTGGTCCATTAATCTAAGACATATTGGACTCTACTGGCTATAACTGATATGCATTGTGATATATACATGAACTTTAAATTCATTTTCTCAAGACATGCAATAAGGAGCAAAACTTAAAACATCTTACTTACACTTATCTAAGAATTCTACTCATCTTGATTAAGATTACGCGAACTAGGATTAAAGCATGTTAGTTGAGTCATGGTAGGCCCTCTATGAAAAGATAATACAAATTTTATCTTTGCTACATTTTATTAGAGGCAAATATGATAAATTTTTTTTTTTTCTACTGTGTCAACATGAGAATACTTTTCTTATCTTCTACTTATTCTAATGACTATTGACCTTTACCATTGACAGTTTAATAATTAACCAGGAGAATCTAATCACACTATAAATTCAATTGACCAAACGTTAATTGACATCCAAGGTGAGTGAAGTTGGTACGGTGTATAACCCGAAAAAATATCCGTGTTTAGGCCTGAAATGAGCACCACTGTGATAGTCCCATAATCCATTCTCTCTCATAATAAATGGCTCTTCCAAAATATGCCTAATGATAGAAAACATTCGATAGAGTTATAATCTTAGCTAGTGCACAATAAGCATTAAGAAATAGGCCGTTTTCTAGTCAATCCAAACACAATTCAATTAGATGTCCCCTTCTTGATTATTCTTGATGCCAATGTTTACATTGGCTAGCTAATTAAATAACAAGTCTATTATAAAGGAGTTCATTTTATTAGAATGGAAATCTCGATAGAAAACTCTTAGCTTAAATCTAAAATGAAACATGCTCCCTAATGTCTAAATGCTAAATTATGTTTTGGTAAATGCGTCATTTTTTACATGACTTACGAGTTAAAAATTTGCATTTACACTATATTGATTTGATTCATAACGAATTAGAATGCCCTATCTCAATTAACGTTTAATGTATAAGTTTTTACCAATTAATCTTATTGATTAATAGTATGGATCCTCTTAGATAAACTCACATACCTATATGTATTAATGCTTATAGGTATAGATTTCTTGACACTATAATTTATACCCTTATTACATACGAACCTTAGTATCACAATCCGATAGGTCATAATAGTCTCTTAAATTGGTCTTAAGTTTCTTCTTACAGTCTCCCAACTCTCACATTCCCTTAATCATCATCTCGTTCTTTTTCAAAAAGAACTTAACTCTTTCGTCAAGGTAAGGTTAGATAAAAATCTAATACACCTCTAAGTAGGTTTGACAACTTAAATATTTCGTCCGAAATGTTTAAGTATTTTTAATTAGCGAAATGCAATTAAAATGTCACTCATTGTTCATGTCAAATTTGTTTCACAAAAACCTTAATCATGCCTCTATTATAAAATAGATGGTTAATACCTTCCGTCCACCTTTTCCGCTACTAAACCTTAAGAAAACCTCATACTCTAGTATGAATTGTATCTATGAACATTCACAATGCTCGAGAAGAGCTACATAACTTCGTAGATGAAGTTCGTTGTATGTTAACCATCATTTGTCTTGACATTGTCAAGCTCATCGCTTGCGTCTCTATTCTTCTTCATTTATTCTTTTTATTCCTCAATTTAAGTCCATATGAGCATAAAAGTTTAATGGAATTGATAACTACACTCGGTCCACGGTAATAACTTCTACCATACACTCAAACCTCATAACACATAAAACCCTCATAACAAGATCTAGTTCAGTCCCCAAACCACCAAAGTGAATTACGTAATTAAAGTATCTCAACCCTCATTATCCCGACAATCATAAAGCAATTGTGCCTATTTATCAAAATGTCTGCAATGCAATGTGTCACATTCCTCATACCTACACTCCAAAAGCATGTGTGCCTATGTTGTCAAAAGTCAAGTGAATTTCGTAATGAACTGCCCATACATATCCAACTTACTACTAATGAAGAACACAATTAAGCTATTCCCAATCTTCAATGTTTATCGAGTCCGTTCCTCATTGTTTCGCGACTCATACTTTTCATCCACATTCCCACCACCATGAAAGAACACCAAATCATTTCCCACTTCTAAGAGAGTGAAGCACACAAAGAAACATTCAAGTTTTCAAGTTTTTATCGAGTCACCACATATGTCGTAGACTTCTACTTTTTTCATCCACATTCACTACCATTATGACCTCACCAAATCATTTCCACTTCTAGCCAAGTGAAGAACACAAAGAAGATATTCAACTCAAGTGTTGTTGAATCATTTCATTGGATATTAACCATGAAGGTAATACCACCATCAATTTCAAATCATACTACCAAAGTAACCTTCATTGATAAAAAAAATGAAACACCAAAACCCCATCACCCAACTTCAACTAACATACCAATGTGCATCCTAAAGCACCTTTCAAACACCATCAACCAAAGGCACTTCATCTTCAACGCATTGACTACACACCTACTATAAATACAACCTCTTCTCAACCACACATCACAACAATCCACTTTGTCAAACGATAATATTTCACTAAAGAACCACATTTTCAAACCTTTAGAGCCATCACTTCCCTTTCCATTCACGCTCGTCCTTCCTTTGTCTCAAAGTGCACATAACATTTTCATCTTTTATTTTCTTACTCTTTTATTTAGAGTATATTCTCGCCAAGATATTCGATAACATTCGTCTAGGTTCAAAAGTTACATTTTCATTTATGTTTCCTCAACAAATCATCCTTATCATCAACATTTAGTTCGACCTAAAGTCTTACGATAATGTTTATCCTTAAACACCCCAAACATGAAAAGCATACATAATGCTTAACAAAGAAACCTTGAGGATTTAGGAATCTCTCAATACAACCATTAGTCTATTTAAATCCACATCATTATCTTGGTTAGATGATGATACCATAAGGAACGTGTTGATCGAGTCTTAGCCCTTAAGCATGTGTCGGTCGAATCTTATCATTGGTTCCTAAACATTTCCATGTCTTAAGCATTCATCATTTTTTATTTAGGTTGTTGTCTTTAGTGCCACACTTTAGAGTGCATATACCTAAAACATACATGATTTGTTCCCCACTAAGTGTCTTGCATATATATCTATCATCATCATTATATATATGTGCATTTTTCTACTAACTTTGTTTTGTAGCACTTTTCCGTTACTCGATTTCTTGGTGCCCCAATCAAGGGGGAGCATACACCAAGGGGGAGCATTTGCAAATGTCCAAGCCATTACGTTTGCAACCGTTTAAGACATCTACACATTTTTTGATATGTGTTTTTCATCCCTATATATATTTTTTGTTGCACGAAACTAACCATTGATGTAGGTTAAGAGTTTGCAACTAATTTGATCCATGGATCCGCTTGAGTCAATGTTCAAGGGATGTCATTGTTTAAAAGGGATTGATAGAATCAAGACTTCACTTAGGATGATGCAAGCTCGCCTCTTTGATTGAAGAGTTGAAGTGTAGTTAAAGTCTCGTCTAGGAGTCCACCTTTTTGTTTCGACAAAAGGGGGAGAAGAAGTGTAAACAAGTAACTTATACATTTTACTATGAGTTATAGTTTACATATTTTGTCATCATCAAAAAGGGGGAGATTGTTGGTAGAAATATTACATTACGATATTTAATCTATACATTCTCTTCATGTTTTGGTGATGACAAACATGTAACTTATAACACATAACGTAAAGTGCTTAAGTTACTCGTAATCACAAATCATCAATTCATACGTCAACATCTTTCGACGTCTCATGTTTTCTTCAACAACAAATTTAAGTTCGCACCCGACGTAAATCACTAAAGGTATGAACAAACAAAATTTAATTTGGTGAATGATCAAAGAAAATTTTTTATTTTTTCAAACCTTACATTTTTTTATAAAATGGGACAAACATTTTTAAAAAACATATACAAAACATTTTTGCATTTATAAGAAATGTTTTATTCAAAATAAATAGTTTGAATTCAAATTTTCTACCTAAAAACGGCTAGAAAGTTCCAGAAAAACCTTCCCCACAAAAAGACAAAAAAGAGAGCGTCTGAAAAATGGGCGGCCCTCTTAATTAATTAGGGGGACCGGCCATAATTAAAGGGACCACCCTTGTATAATTAAAGGGACCGCCCAAATAAACAATTAAATTTTTTCTCTATAAATAGTGGACTGTTTCCACAGATTTTCTCACCTCTTTGCACATAGTTTTTCTTAGATCTAAACTCTTCTTTCAAACCTTTTTCTTTGATCACTTAACTTGTTATAAGTTTGTTTAAATGTGATCCAATCATCCATCCATTCAAGTGCAAGAGAAGAACTCTTGCTATCATCAAGATGCGAAGTTATGTAGTTTAGTTAGTGCATTCGTGACATGTCTTACATTCTAGTTGTGATCATGGTGTGAAGCTAAGATGTGTAGTGAAGTTGTGAATAGTCGTAAAAGTTGTGAAGTCGTGAACAAGTCGTGAAAGTCATGTTGTGATAGATTGGATATCTAGCCTAAAGATTAGAACTTACATTAGCTTTGTGGCGTAAATCGGTGTAAGCAACTTTTGTGTAAGCGGTTTTTTACCTCACAAGCTTAAAATGAGCTTGTCGACAATATGAAGTAACACTCACAGTCATAGGTACTCTGGGAAGTGGAGTAGAGCGAAGAGGTGGCTTCGTAACCTGAACCACATAAATCATCATGTCCGGTTTCTCCCATGTAGATAATTACAGAGCAACTTTCCTGTTCACTTATCCCTCTTTATCAATTATACTCGCATCTATCGACTTACATCATTTAAGACGCTTGCAATTGTGTGATGTGTTGATATATAGTATTTAATAATCGTCTTGAATTAAATGTGAATATTGTATCTGTTGGTTTGTATTGTTGAAAATTGATGTAATAATATGTGTATATAACTTTGTATGAACGCCGCGAGCGCTCATATTGTAATCAACCGCTTGATCGAATAATTTTGATACGAAACATTTAAGATTTTTAATGAAACGTATCACCCCCCCCCCTTATGATTTCCACAAAGGAGTTCTCATCTTTGTAAGTTGTCTCGACCAATATAAAATAAAAAAAAATAAACCACTACAATCTAACATGAAAACTGCTAAAGAAGCACAAGAAGGATAGATCTGCACCACATTCAAGCAGTACTTAACATCATTAGTAATATTAGGCTTCTTCTAGAAGAGATGAAGGCAACATCTGTGTCACTTGCCGAACGAAGCTATGTAGATCCTTTAAATCAGATTTAAAACACTAAGATTGTTATACAAAAGCATTAAAGTTGCGGCTGTCTACTCCCGGCTTAGTCCTCTCTCAACTACAAGAGAGCGCTTGAGACTATGATTGCTGGTCTAACAACATCTAAGATAACTTTTGATTTGCATCTTCAGTTGACTACACCCTGCACCATGAGTTCGAGGCTGACTTTCAGAAGACTTTTGAAAACTAGTCTTACTAGCCTTTGTGCAATCCTTCTAAGTTTGATATAGAGAAGCCTTCAAACTGCTGCTTTAGAATGTACTTTTGCATTTTCGTGCATTCATCGTTGCCACCAAATCTGGATTTGATAGCATCCCACATCTCTTTTACATATGTCATCTTGTGAAACTTTGCTAGGTGATCTTCTGGTAAGGCCATGAGCAAGGTGGTCCTTGCTTTCCTCTCTCTTTCCCTAGCCAGAGTTTCTTCAGCAGTTTTTGGCGGCAACACCTTTATTACCCCATTAGTATCTGTAGAGACACTTACAGGACCATTACCCTTTTGAATGACTTCCCATATAAGGTAGTCTGTGTGTGCCAAGTAATGCTCCATCTTCATAGCCTAAATGTCATATTCTCCCTTCTTGAGAATAGGGAGTTTTATGATGGACATAGTGTGAGGGGTTTGTGTTACTACAGGTGTTTGCGTTGGTGGTGGAGATATCAAAAAAAAACAACAAAATTTTTTTTTTTTGTTTTTTTATTTCCTAAATTCCCTGCCATTGGATAAGATTGAAAAAAGTAAGGGTTTATGAAATAGATGTGTTCTAGTTCTTCTTATTCAGTGTGTGGAAAACGTAGAGGAGGGGTGAATACGTCTTCGATTAAAATTTAAAAACTTTTTGTATCAAATGCCTGATCAATCACGACGTAATATGAAAAGTACCAAATATATTCATGACTATAAGAAAGCATAAAATAACCACGTAGACACAACACAATCATAAACATCAAATCACGAGTACATCAAACAGTAGTCTAAACACAAAGCTCACACGTACTAAGCCTTAACTTTTCCGCAACTAAGATGTTTAGATTATGCGATGCATTCATGAACACAATCAACATACAACATGGATATTATGCAAGCATAAGTTTAAAGACATAAATGTAAATAAAGAGTGATGCAAAATATAAAAGGAAATGTAAACCGGACACGATGATTTATAGTGGTTCGGTCACGGAGCTCCTCTTCGCCCTACTCCACTCCCCGAGTACCCAACTCAAGAGTTACTTTACTAGATCAACAACCTCCCTTCTCGGCGAAGAAAACCTTATACAATGTCGCTTACACTTTATCTGATATAAAGCTAAATACCGAGTCCTTACACAAAGGGTAGAACCTCGTTATGTTTTATGGCCCAACATAATAAACCTTGTATTTTATGGCACAAACACATAAACCATGAAATGACAAATACAAGAAACCTCAACATGAGGTAAGGCGAAGACGTAGCCACAAGATTCACATGAGCTTCGAGTGTCTTCGAAAGATTTGCTTTAAATGGATGATGATGATGATGAGATCTTCAATTTGTAGAGATCTAACATATATGTAAATCTTGTGGTGGATAGAAGTGGCAAGATCTTCAAGGCTTGCTTTGGTGAATCATCATGAAAGTATGCTTACAACAAAATGAATGTTAGAGGCATTATGATCATATGAAAAATGAAAGAGATTAATGAGTGTATTTCTACATATCTAAATGTCCTAAAACTAGAGAGAAAGTGTGTGTAAAAGGGTGGAAAAGTATGAAGAGAAGTGATGAAAATCGGAGTGAAAGGCTCCTCTATTTATAGAAAAAGCTGAATGGCACCGACCAACAGTAAGGGCACCGGCTTGTAAACCAAAGGCACCGGCCAACAGTAACAAAATCCAAATTTTGATTTGCAAAATCTTGAAAGAACTTATGAATCTTGGAGAAGATTTTTTCAGATTTAGAATGATGTAAGCATGATGTAAATAATCATTTTTTCTATTCATTTTTCAAAGTAAAAAATAACTTGTATATTAAAAGTGTAAGTAAACTTTGGTAAAGTAAAATTTCTAGTTGAGTGCTTGTACCAAAATAAAGTTTAGCTATGTTTCAAATAACATACTAGTCAGATGCAAATTGTGAAAATGAACTTTTGATCATAAGCAACAAAACAACACTACGAACCTGTGCTTGTACACAAACGAGGATACGAATCACATTGATTAGAGATGTTGATGTATGAATGAGATCAAATATGATTACGATTAAGCTTGTACATTAAACCGATATGTAGTACCGTCACAATTTTTGTCATTATCAAAACAAACGAGAATGTGTTGAGATTAAATACCGTATTAATGTGCAGCTAACAATCCTCCCCCTTTTTGATGATGACAAAACTATGCGTAAAACGAATATATAAGGAGACATGTAAAAGTTACTATGTATCCCCAACAAACCTTTACATAACCTTCTTTGTTTACAACTCTCTCCCCCTTTGTTGAAACAAAAAGGGTGTGGTCCTTGGAGTTTAACTTCATTTTCTCCCCGAAGAACAGGTGCACGTATTGCCATCATCCCCTATGTGACTCGTTTATTTGCGCACAAACTAACAATACGAACAATAAATCAACAACCAGCCAAAGATATTTCTTGATCATCAGGAATAACAATGAAAGACATCAAGATCTCTCAGGCCACTTTGAGGCGAGCTTAAAACTTTCGCACATTTGGACAATCTTATCCTATCTTTAATGAATGTAACTACATAATATTAGAAAGAGATGCTAGAGAGAGAGAGATCAGTTGATTAGAGAGAAGATTAGATGAGAAAGGTGTATGAAAACATGAGAAATGGCTACTTTAATCCTTATGATTGTTGAATCCTCTAGGTTATTTTCCTTGGTTTATAGCGGATCCTTGGATCAAATTTGAAAGCTTAGCCTACAACATGGTTAGTTCTGTGCAAAAAAAATTATGAAAACTATATGATGAAGAAAATGTCATTTTCGCAAAGGATTGTTGAACGAGTACAGAATGATGATGAATGTGCGGCACGCCTACCCACCTTGAGCTCGAGTGCACCTTTTAGATTGACGGCGTGAGCTGCCGACTCTGATGAAAAATAATAGTTATCTTTTTAAATGCATGACGAAAGCTCCCCCTCGCTTGAGTGGTGTCAAAGTTATGTGACACCTCTATACTCACTACACTATACACACACACACAGTGCAATAACAGGTTTTTGGTCCATATACTATCTCATAAATTATATGACAACTAAATAGAAAGCGACCTCCCACATTCTTGTGTCTGCGAGGGCATCAACAAACGAATCCTCACATAAAAGGAAAAAGAATGATGCAAACTTCATCCTTGGATGAGTACAGCCACTCATAGACCACAAGGTGTATATGCATGAACTTAATAACGAGATGATATATGCGACAGGAAAATTTCATCCTAGACAAGACACTGCCCGAAACACACGAAAAGTGTGTATTTAAAACCTTAAAAAAAAATACATAGATGTTTTAGGAGTAGTCAATAAATCACTAATTGTGATGATTGGTGAAATGATCGATGAAAAAAGAATATCAAGAATCTGGATAAGTTGGGTAGAGTCCCGATGTATAGGTCCGATGAAGGTGAGAAAGGTTGGTAGTATAGGTGACCGAATGTACATTAGTTCGGAATTGTTTGAATATAAACATGGCCTAGCGAGCTCTTATTCTTAGTGTTCTTTTGAAGATTGACTTGTTTAGGCATAGTGTAAGCAAATGATGATGATGATCGAAGTATGAAAGAGTTCCTTTTATAGAAAATTGAGAACACGGTTTTAATGCATTTTTTTTACTTTTTTAGGAGAATCTAATGATTAGATAATGATAGTAGGTCAACTTCTATAATAGGGACTAATTATGTGTCATGGGACAAGAGTGAGGAGTCAAGGTGTAGGATTGCCTTTTTAGATGGTCAATAGTTTGCTTGGAGAGATTCCCAAAGAGGTGATGGGAGAGATGGAATGAGACATTATTTAGTGATGATGGAGGGAGCATTAGGTAGCCAGTTGGTAGAGATAGTAGTTGATTATGAAAAGATTTATCATGATTTTTCTTGTACATGATAGGCTTATTGGATGACTTAATATTGATAGACCGCACGATAGGTTTATCCGTAAAATCGTTACCTTTGTTGTTTGATGAAAAAATTGAGAAGATAAACATGAAAAAATTATAAGCAGTGAAGATATGGGCGAAGAAGATGGTGAAGAACAATGCAAGCGACTAGAAATAAAGGTTATTATGCATGTATGAACATGTGATGAGATGTATGGATTAGAGTATGATAAAAGCACATCTTAACTTGATAAAGATGTTGATCTTTATTGATCTACAAAATTCCAAACAAGTTAGTACAGGTATAGGGGTTCCCCCTCATTACGGAGCGAACACCCACTACTACACCTTTCTGTGACGCCGAGACAGTTGAACTACCACAGGATCAGCGAGAGAGAAGCATTATCATCTATTTTTATGGGTGACGCCAGATATTACACTACCTCTCTTAGCACACTATAGAACAAAGAAGCGAAGCATCATACAATACAAACGACACATCAAAAGACCCATTCGAGAGAGCCAGCGCTCAAACACAACATCTCACATAGAGCCACAACGCACATAGAGATGCTGTGATAGCGTTCGCGGATGCTCTTTTTCATATGCCAAAGTTTGCTTCTACATTTAAGAGTCTTCTTAGTAATAAGGAAAAATGATTCGAATTAGCAAGTACTCTGTTAAATGAGAATTGCTCGGCGGTGCTCCTTAAAAAGTTACCTGAAAAACTTGGAGACCCCGGCAAATTTCTTATCCCGTGTGATTTTCCGGAGCTAGATGAGTGCTTAGCCTTGGCCGATCTTGGCGCTAGCATTAATCTAATACCTCTTTCCGTGTCCCGGAACTCACTTCGACCCGCATGACACTCGAACTTGCAGACCGATCGGTCGCTCATCCGAAAGGTGTCACCGAAGATGTTTTTTGTGAAAGTAGGAAAGTTTTATTTTTTGGCCGAGTTTGTTGTAGTTGATTACGATGTCGATCCTCGGGTTCCCCTCATCCTCGGGAGACCTTTCTTGAGGACGACAAGAGCTTTAATCGATGTTTATGGTGAAGAATTAACTCTTCGAGTCAATGATGAGGCCATTAATTTTAAATTTGGGCAAACTTCGAGATACTCCTGTAATTACGAAATGGTTAATCAAGTCAATGTCATAGACGTTGCTTGTGAGGAGTATGCTCAAGAAGTGGTCGGATTTTCGGATAGTTCGACAAGTGGCAATCTCACTCCTTCGGATCCTATCATCGCTTCTTCTTCCCCCTCGTTTACTCCTTTTGAAGGAGGAGATTTTATCTTGGAAGAGATTGAGACTTTTCTACGTACCCCGGAAGAACTTTATAATTTGGATAACGATTACTACGACACGGAGGGAGATATTCTTTACCTTGAGAAATTGTTGAATGAAGACCATTCTCCGACTCTCCCTCTGATGAAGAATGACGACCTTAAGCAAGTTGATGTTACTATGGCGAAGCCTTCAATCGAAGAACCACCGGAACTCGAGCTTAAGGATTTACCGTCTCATTTAGAATATGCATTCTTAGAAGGAACTGATAAATTACCCATCATAATTTCTAAAGAGTTAAAAAATGAAGAAAAGGCCGCCCTTTTAAAGGTTCTTAAGTCACACAAATGGGCCATCGCATGGAAAATTTCCGACATTAAGGGTATCGACCCTAGTTTTTGTACTCACAAGATCTTAATGGAAGACGATTTTAAACTGGCAGTTCAACATCAAAGAAGGGTGAATCCGAAAATTCATGAGGTTATAAAAAAGGAAGTTATCAAACTCCTTGATGCCGGATTGATTTACCCTATCTCTGATAGTCCGTGGGTGAGTCCCGTTCATTGTGTGCCTAAAAAGGGTGGCATGACCGTAGTTGAAAACGAAGATAATGAGTTGATACCTACTGGATTAGTTATGGGATGGCTTTGTATTGATTACCGAAAGCTTAATGATGCCACTCGTAAAGACCATTTCCCGTTACCTTTCATGGACCAAATGCTAGAACGTTTAGCAGGGAACGAATATTATTGTTTTTTAGATGGATTTTCCGGATATTTTCAAATTCTAATTGACCCGCAAGACCAAGAGAAGACCACCTTCACTTGACCTTATGGAACGTTTGCCTATCGACGTATGCCTTTTGGTTTATGTAATGCTCCGGGCACGTTCTAAAGGTGCATGATGGCCATTTTCCACGATATGATCGAGGAAATGATGAAGGTCTTTATGGACGATTTCTCAGTCTTCGGGGATTCTTTCTCGTCTTGCCTTTCCCATTTAGACAAAATGCTAAAACGGTGCGAAGACACAAACTTAGTTCTAAATTAGGAGAAGTGCCATTTCATGGTAAAAAAAGGGCATTATCCTCGGCCATAAGATTTCAAAATCTAGGATTGAGGTCGACAGAGCTAAAGTTGATGTTATAGCTAAACTCCCTCATCTGACTTCTATCAAAGGCGTTAGAAGTTTTTTGGGTCACGCCGGGTTCTATCGTCGATTTATTCAAGATTTTTCTAAAATAGCCCGGCCGATGACTCATTTTCTTGAAAAAGAAACCCCGTTTATTTTCTCGAAAGAATATATTAAAGCGTTTAATATACTTAAGAAGAAGTTAATCGAAGCCCTAATTTTAGTTGCCCCCGATTGGGACATACCATTTGAAATTATGTGCGACGCTAGTGATTATGCGGTAGGTGCAGTCTTAGGGCAACGTAAGATCAAATATTTTCAGCCTATACACTATGCAAGTAAGACCATGATGGATGCTCAAGCACATTACACGACTACAAAAAAATAATTATTAGCCGTGGTGTATGCTTTCGAGAAATTTCAGCCTTACTTAGTCTTATCGAAGACCATAGTGTATACGGACCACTCGGCTCTCAAGTATCTTCTTGCTAAACAAGATGCTTAGCCAAGATTACTCCGGTGGATTCTCCTACTCCAAGAATTTGATGTCATTATTCGTGATAAAAAAAAGGAGCGGAGAATCTCACGGCCGACCATTTGTCTAGATTAGAGAACCCTCATCAAGGTGATCTCGAGAAAAAGGAAATTACCAAAACATTTCCTCTTGAGACCCTTGGAATGATATCTTTTCATGGTGATTCTAATACCCCGTGGTTTGCCGACATTGCAAATTACCATGCGGGAAATTTTGTAGTGAAAGGGATGTCGTCCCAACAAAAGAAGAAATTCTTTAAGGACGTAAAGCATTATTTTTGGGACGACTCCTACTTGTTTAAGATTTGTGCGGATCCAGTGATTAGACGATATGTTCACGGCCAAGAAGTCATTGATATCCTTACGGCTTGTCATAATGGACCCACCGGGGGACATTATGGTGCGAACTACACCACTAAGAAAGTCTTCGATTCTGGTTTCTATTGGCCGCTGATTTACCGCGATGCCCACGACATGGTAAAGTCATGTGACTCATGTCAACGTCAAGGCAAAATCTCGCAACAAGACAAAATGCCTCAAAATGCAATTCAAGTATGCGAGATCTTTGACGTGTGGGGCATCGATTTTATAGGACTGTTCCCATCTTCTCGATGGAACAAGTACATCCTCGTGGTCATTGACTACTTGTCTAAATAGGTTGAAGCAAAATCGCTCCCCACTAATGATGCCTGAGTCGTTGTTAAATTCTTGAAATCTCTTTTTGCCCGATTTAGAACTCCTCGTGCCATAAATAGTGATCGCGGTACTCATTTTTGCAATGACCAATTCACAAAAGTCATGCTTACGTATAGAGTTACCCACCGTCTTTCGACCGCGTATCATCCACAAACGAGTGGACAAGTGGAGGTTTCAAATCGTGGTTTGAAACGTATTTTAGAAAGGACCGTAGGTGAAAATTAAGCTTCATGATTCGATAAGTTAGATGATACATTATGGGCCTTCCGTACTGCTTTCAAAACACCCATCGGGTGCACTCCTTATAAGCTCGTATACGGAAAGGCTTGTCATCTTCCTATTGAACTTGAACACAAGGCCTATTGGGCCTTAAAGCGTTGTAATTTTGACCTTAAGACCGCGGGTGATCACCAGAAAGTTCAAATGAATGAATTAAATGAACTCTAGGATCAAGCTTACGAGAACTCTTTAATCTACAAAGAGAAAACAAAGAAGATTCATGACTACGTTGGTGATCGAGTACTTCTCTTCAATTCTCGATTAAAGATTTTCTCAGGGAAGCTCAAAACCCGTTGGACCAGACCGTTCACCGTTGCTCAAGTTTTCTCTTATGGAACTATCGAGTTATCTCAAACCGATGGACCAAATTTTAAGGTGAACGGTCATAGACCTAAACACTATTTTGGAGGGGACATACCATCGATGGTTGTCCCGGATCTCCAAACTTTCCCCATGAACCACTAAATTTAGGACCGAGTCAGGCTCGTGACTCGGTTAACAAAAACAAGTGCTTCGTGGGTGGAAACCCATGCTTATCCTTAGTAGTAGTATATTAGTATAATATAATAAGTGTGATGTGAGGAGGCTCGCCTTTTCCTTTCTCGTGTTTCGTGTTTTGTGTTTTATGTCCAGGATTGCCCGGATTTTGAAGGCTCTCGTGCTCGTGATTTTGTCCATCGTTCACTCAATCTTCAATCCTTAGCATGCTTATACATAGGAATCCGATATCCTAGATCTTATGGATTAACGTTTATCTATTAGCATAATTAATAAACAGCTTTAGATTTGCGTAGAGACCCCTTAATATTTGGAATATGCCTTGAAATAGTAATGGGAGACAGTCTCACATTGAGGACAAGTGTAGTTCTAGTATGGGGGAGGGGTCTTTTGATGTGACTTACTTCATTTGCTTTGTCTTCATGTAACCCCGTTTTTCCACCAAAAATATGTGATTTTATGCCAAAATTAAAAATTTTAAAAAATAAAATAAGTGTTTAGACACGTAGTTTTGCCTTTTAGAGAATAAATTTTGACTTGATCGAGCATGTTGCGTTCTAGCTTGCCCCTTAACTTATATAAATTTAAGCTTTAGCTAGTCTTTTATACAAGAAGCTTTAAAACGCGAATTCTAGCTTGAAAAGGCCAAGAGTTTGCAAGTTTCCATGATAGACTTTAAATTTGCAAAGCTTGTTTTATTAGACTAAGCATTCACGGATCTTTTAGTAAAGATTTTAAATTTGCGAAGAACGAGAAATGATAGAGTTTTATATAAGTTAGATGCTAAACATAGAGTAGTTGGATCTCTTTCGAGCTCATAGAGGTTAATTGTGGCTTTTTGCTCCCACCAGCTTAATAAACGTTATAATTGTTGAATAAATAAAGTTACTTTGGTTTTTGCGATTCTTAGTTTATATCACTTCGTGGAGATTCCTTATGGTGAAATTAAGGTACACATCGAGGTTTTATCAGTGTTGTGAGAAAATAGGCTACCGATTTCTGACGGCTCGCTACCGTTGTCTAGGTAGTTAAAAGACCACAGGACTCGAAATTTGGCTATAATAATAATAGTTATGTAATAAACCGAAGCCGAAATAAGACCACTACCTCTTGCCGGCTCACAACCGATGTGGTAGTCGTTTAAAGGGTAGAGGTAATAATAATAATAATAAAAACTATGGGCTGATAAAAGTTTACTGCCTCTTGCCGGCTCACAACCGATGTGGCAGTCTTCTAAATAAGGCACATAGTAATAATCCGAGACTGATAAAAGTTTGCTGCATCTTGCCGGCTCACAACCGATGTTGCAGCCTTCAAAAAGGTCGAGGATCACCGAGGTCGAAATAAGACTCCTGGACCATGGTCGGCTCGCATACCGATGTGGCAGTTGTTTAAAGGACCGAGGTTTAATAATGTTGCAATAATAATAAGAATAAAGCCAAATTTCGACTCCGGGGTTATCTAAATAAAGCCTCCGTCTCTGGACTCGTAGTTGAGTTGTTTCGGATGAAATAAATAGGATAACCCCTAAATCGTGTAAAATTAGAACCTTAATGTGGACCTTATTCTCACCATATCGTCTCTTTAGGAAAGGATTTCAAACTAATTGTGGTCTAAACCGGGTTTACTTTATGAGAATAAGACATTAATTAATTTGTCACCAATAATAATAATAAAATCTTTAGAGGATTTAGGAATAAGGGAGCGGAAAGTAGCTATGCATTCACAATTAGCATTTATGAGTAGTGTTAGCATCTTAACTTGTATTTAACAATGATTTCGTTTTTAAGCTTGGTTTGGGGCGGGTGAAAAAATAAAGGACGATGAATTTATCCTTTTAGTGTTTCTTGTTCCGTAAAAGTTATGATATTAATGAATAATAATAATAACATAAAAATGGTAAAACGGGGGGCTTTTCAAAACTAGTGATTTCTTAATCCCCTTAGATGAATACTTAGCTACTTTTCAAGGTAATTAGTCTAAGGGGGATGAAGTTTTTGGTTTTTTAAGTGTATATTTATGACATTGCGCGAGGACACAGCAATAGCTTAGTATGGGGTATTTTTGACATATGTTTAATCACATATCATTTTTCCTTATTAAAATGAGCTTAAAAATCGATAATACATGAAAAATGCATTGTATATGTGTGTTTTGTCAATTGTGTATTGCAGGTAACGGATATTTAATAAAGGGACAAAAACGAAGCAAAACAGACAAAACCGAGCATGGGATTGGAAAGAGCGTGGGAAACCGAAGCCGAAGAAATATACATCCTTAATGGGCCAACCCGTACCCGTTCTATTGGGTCGGGACAACCCATTAACCTTGTATCTATAAACCTAAGCTTAAACCCATTTACAAAACCATTAAACCAAATCCACTAAGCCTTGGCCCAATTGATAAACCAAAAGCACAAACCTTTATAATCCTGGACCCAAGTCAAATGTATAACAAACGGGTCAACGAAATTGTTACTGTTTATCTCTTTCCCTCCTCACTTTTACACAGACAACTTCACACAGGGTAAACCTCACCTCGCCAATACTCACACGAAGGCTTCTAGAAGAGCTCTCTTGACACGTCTGACTCTCCAAATAGCCACGCTGGCAATCCCTAGCAATTTGATTGGCTGATGATGCGTGTAAGTGATCCAACGGCTCGAAATGATGAGATTAAGCGAGCGTTAAGATTGGCAAGGCTACGATTGAAATAATGGGACGACTCCTCCTTTGTCCTAGAATTATTCCTCAACGCCACTATAAATAGAGGGATGGATCACATAAATGAATCGTGTAGTTTTTAGCTTAAGCTTAGTAGTAATTTAGCTTATTGTCTTTATTTTAATGTAATTTACTCTTAAAAGCTTGTATTCTCTTTGGTTAATCAATAAAATTTCAGTGTTCATTTAATTCGTGTTTAATTCATGTTTTTCCTTATTGCAATTATGGTTTAAATAAGTTTAAAATCAACTAAATAAGCTCTCTACTACTTCATAAGCTAGATATCATTCAGTTAAGCCTTAAAAAGCTTAACTGAATTAGTATACACTTCAAATCTTACTCACAAATTACCTCAGCTTTAATTGGATGATAAGCCAAAAAGGGATGAGCTTATGGACAATACCAGCTTATCTCTGATAAGCTGAAGCTTGTAGAATAGCTCTTTTGAGCATTTAAGCCCTTGTTTTGAGCAAAGGGCAAGGTTCTTCTCCTTTTCTCTTTTTAAAGTTTAATTCCTGTTTTGCTTATTACTGCTTATTCTGTGCTTATTGCTTGCCTACTGATGTTTAAATTGTGCTTAATCTGTTTTTAAATAGCTTATTGCATTTAGTTTATAGCATTTCATAATCTGTTTTTAGCTTTTATGTTGTTTTGATTATATCAGTTAAGAAAATCCAAAAAATTAGTACATTAGTGTAGCTTATATTCTAGTGCTTATTTTTATGAAACTTTTGCTTAAATGTTCTTAAAATACATAATGCTTAATCTGTTTCTACTTTATAAAGGTTTTCAAAATCTGTTTTAGCTAAAAAAAGTGTTTTATAAGTTTTAAAGGGGTGTTTGGCATAAGCAGTCTTAACATAAGTTAAGACTGCTTTGGTCATTTTTGGTCATCAAGCCAATTTTGATAAGCTCAATCAAAGTCTAAAAGCTAGTTTTCTTAAATTTTGAATAAGCATTGTTAAGTTTTAAAGTTAGTTTTATCAAATGTTCAAGTCTGTTAGTCAATTAGGTTTTCAAACTGCTTATTTTTAGTATGTCTTAAAAATCCATTTGAGTAGTGATATTTGTGATCAAAGTTTGTTTCTAAAAGCTTCATAGTTTATCTGTTTTGAGTCATTATCCTGTGAAATCTTCTCTTAAAGATTTTAGCTTAAAATAGTTAGTATAGTTAAAGTGTGGATTAGCTCTTTATGGAGACTATATGAGGGCTTATTCTAGCTTAGTTTAAGTTATAACTTGCTGAATTTTGTTCATTGTAATCTAGTTCAATCTGTTTTAAGTTTTATTTAATATTCAAAACCAATTTTGAGTCTTAAACTTAAGTTGCATTTAGCTCAAAAAAGAGTCATAAACGGATATGATGCATGCAGTCTGATTTAATTAGGATTTTAGCTTATTTAGTTGTTTGTTTTAGCTTAATTCCAGTTTGCATTAGCTTATTGAGTCAAGCTCTTGATCTGTTTTTAGTTCTTAGCTTTTCACTTTGCATATTGAGTCTAATTTTTAAGCTTATAATCTGTCTTCATAAACAAAAAAACCAATTACATTAGTTAAAGTCTGTCACTTTTAATCTTTCTACATATTTTTTTTAAACCATGTCTCATTTTCTAGCTTTAAATGTGTTCTTTGGCTATCAAAGTGAGCTTATTTTGACTGTCACCTTATTCTAGTGCTTATATGTTCTTAAAATTGCTTTAAAATTAGGTCTTTGTCCTTTAAAACTGACCTTTTTATGTTGCTGTCCTTTTAAAAACCCTGAAAGTGCTTTTTTTTTTTTTTTTTTTTTTTATATTTTTTTTTTTTTTTTTTTTTTTTTTTTTTTTTTTTTTTTCGTTTTTTTATTTTTTTTTTATTTATTTTTTTTTTTTTTTTTTTTTTTTTTTTTTTTTTTTTTTTTTATTTTTTCAGCTTATTTGTTTGCTTATTTTTAATCTTAATTGCTAATTAGGTTTAGGTGTTGGTCTGTCTCAGCTTATTTGTGTTTTCTTATAGCTTATTGAGTCCCTAAATGCAAATCAGTTTAAGCTAGATCTTAGTTAAGTTTTCTAAACTGTCAACTTATAAGTAGTTTTCCTAGTTTATTTTTCAGATTTGTCAAAAAGCTCTTTATTAAAGTTGCTTATTTTAGCTTATTATTTAGTTGTTTTAAAAAGAAAATTAAAAAAAATTGTTTTTCCAAAAAATGTCACAGGGTTCGAACCGGTGACCTCTCCCTCACAACACACACAACTTACCATTGTGCCCTTGGGACTTTTTCATAAGCATTTGGTTTCAATTGTTTCTTATTATGCTATTGGGATTAAAGCTTACATCTTATTTAATTTTTAACAGCTTATTAGTATAACTTTTTCCACCGTTTTTCTTTAGAAACCTAGGAATATGTTAAGTATATTTTAAAGGAATTCCTCAAATTTTTTTATAAATTTTTATAAAATAGTTTAGTTATTTTTATTAATTTTCTAGATTAAAAGTGTTTTTAATTGTTTAAAAATATAAAAAAGTTTCAAAAAAATATATTTTCTATTTTAAAAATTATTTTAGTACATTTAAGTTTAAAATTTAGCATTTTGCATTTTTAGGATTTAAATTTGTGTTATTTGCTTAATTAGTTGAGTTTTTAATTCACGTTATCGTTTTTACGTTTAATTCCTTAATTGCTTAATTTGTTAGCTTTCCTTTATTTGTTTTAGCATTTCATTATTAGAAATAGAATCAAAATTCAAAATATTTGATATTCGAGCATCAAACAAGATACCTTTGCGGACTTCAAATTTAACTCTTGTCGGGATACAACATCCGGGAGATAAAATATTGTTTGTCCTCAAGCAATTTTTATATCAAACGAGATACTCTCTATACTACAATTAATTTGAGATATTTAGGATATATATTTAATTATATATAGACTATTTGTCATCGAATCATGCAACTTCAAGGTCATGTGAGTCTTCTTTAACACTGAGAGGGATATCTTGGGATTGTGATTGTGGAGTGGTTTGAGAATTACTCGGAGAAGGTGCATCTTGATCAACTGTTGTTGAGGAAGGTGAACCGGTTGAAACATCAGGAACTGGAGCCTTAACTACAAGGGCTGGTGAGATAAAACTTGTTGGAGGAGAGAAGAATTCATCAAACACTGGCTGAAACACTAGATCCCATTCTTTCCTCGATGGTGGTACAAACGGTGCTGGAGAAGTAGGGTTTGGAACGAGTCCTGAACTAAGTGTTGCAGGAGTTATTTCATAAAGCGCGGGTTCTAAACTACTTTGTTCAGAAGCCATTGCCGTCAGCTCATCTAAATCGACATGGATAGTTTCAATGATTCTTCAGGTACGTCGGTTGTAAATACGGTAAGCTTTCTTCTTGGGTCCATATCTAATGAAAATTCCTATATCAGCTTTAGCTTGAAGTTTGCCCAAATTCTTACTATCATTGGTTGGATAGCAAAGTGCACCAAAGACATGAAGGTAAGATAAACCGAGTTTTCTGTCGTGTACGAGCTCATAAGGAGTTTTTCCATGGCGGCATCGTACAATGGATCAGTTTTGGGTGTAACATGCGGTAGCGACTGCCTCGGCCCAAAGAAATAACGGAGCTTTTGCATAGATTAACATTGTTCGAGCGGCTTCAACAAGAGTATGATTTTGCCATTCAACTACGCTATTTTGTCATAGAGTTCGTGCAACCGATGTTTCATGAGAGATACTGACACTCTCATAATAGCTACACAGAGTTTGATTTACAAACTCAGTTCCATTATATGTACGGATGTTCCTGACAGTTGCATTCAATCTAACTTGTATCATTTTTAGAAACTTGATTATAAAATCAGGAGCTTCATCCTTTGATGCTAGAAACTTCACCCCTATGAACCGAGAATACTCATCTACAATGACGAGGATGTACTTTTTCCCATTTACACTTCCAACATGCATAGGCCCACAAAGATCCATGTGTAGAAGATATAGTTTTTCCTGATTAGTGTCTTTAGATTTAGGTTTATGTATTTGTTTCTTGCTTTTCCCCATTGCACATGCCGAACACATATGATCTTTTTCAAATTTAAATTTAGGAAGTCCTAGAACGAGACCATTTTTAGCCAAATGATTAATAGCATCAAAGTTCAAATGTGACAATCGTTTATGCCATAACCAAGATTTGGTCTTTGAGGCTTTGAACAAGAGACAAATTGGAGAAGACGCCATCATATCCCCAATTAACAATGTATAAAGGTTGGTTTCCTGAGATCCTGAGAGTAAATCATCAACTTCCAGATTACGAACAAAACATGTGTGTTTTCTGAAAGCTACTTCAAGATCTGAGTCGCAGAATTGACCAGCAGAGAATAGATTGTGACCTAGTCCTTCCACATAATAAACCCTTGAAATTGTGACATTTCCTATCTAAAAATCACCATACCCCATAATCTTTGCAATCTGGTCGTTACCAAACTTGACAGTACTAAGAAACTTATGAACGAAATTGGTAAGCTGAGAGCGATCTCCTATCATATGTTTTGAACATACGAAGTCCAGATACTAGAGAACAATCTGGACATCCTGTCATTAACAAGAGAAGACGACGATGGAATATCTGTAGCATTGGATCCCCAAGTATGATTGGGTTCCGAGTTGTTAGCATTCTTAGATTCTAAGATCTTGGCTTTTTCACTCAAACCCACATTTTTTACATGTTTAGGTCTCCTATAGAATTTAAGCTTTGGCTTTTGTGTTTCAACTGAATGAGGAGTGGATTCCTTAATGGGCACAACTTTAGTGGGAGTGATCCTAGTTAAAGGGTACGCGTTACCTACTAAAGTGAAAAGTCTTCCTATGGGTTTCCACTTAAATCCTACTTCGGTGAATACATGACCCGTAGGTTTCCAAATATTAGGCAGTTAGTTTTTCTTAGACTTAGATTTTGATTTAGCATGCTTATTCACATCATCCGTAAATTTAAGAAAACACACATCATGACTAGCATCAAACATACACTGCTTACATTTAACACAAATTGAGTGAGAATTCGCATTTAACATAATATGCTTAACATTCGCATCACAAATAGGTTCAACAACACGATTCTTTTTATTTACTTTCCTAGGTTGGGGTTCTACTTTATTATTGATGTTACTACTCGATGGTTGCGAGATCCTATCATTCTTTTTATTGCTTGTAGGCTTTGATCCGCATTTACTAGTAGAACACTTCAATCCTGTAGAAGACAACACATGTGTGTTAGAATCTGATATCTTAGATGACTCTACCTATTTAATGTTGCTTGAGGATGTGAGAGGTTCAGAAAACCTAACTTTCTTGACATTGTTTTATAGGTGTGACGACAACCTTTTTCTGACTAAGTTTAATCGCATTAGGGCACGTATCATAAACATATACAAGTAACTCCTGAATTCGTTTGGCATGCTTATAGGCAAAGTCTAACGCATTATCTAAAGGTTGTTTTGCTTTATCTTGTTTTACTATTCCATGATGTATATCAGCTTATTCCTGAGTGTACTTAAGATAGTCTATGTGAGATTCCCTAATTTGCAATAACCTAGGAGCTAAAGGATCTAAATCTAGTTTGAACATGCCTGGAACAATAGTGGTAGCATTTAACACTTGGGCAGCATTATCAGCTACGTCCTTTCCTTTTAATTTCCGAAGATCATTTTTTAATGTTGTTACGACAAAGACTTTTTCCTAAAGTTGAGCATTTAAATCAGTAATTTCAACAGACTTTTGATTTAATTGATTAACCAAAGATTCAGTATGTTCTTTAGCACGAATATGTGATGGTTTAATTGAATCAAAAAGTTGTTTATAAGTCTGTTTCAAATGCTCATTTTCAGCAATCAGTTTTGTCACCCTATGTTCCAATTCGATATTGATGGTCTCAATCTCATCTATGTCCATTTTCATACTTTTACTAGTAGAAGTTTCAGTCACACGTTTAATATGTGCCTTCAACTTCTTGATTGTCTTGTCTTTTGTTTGAAGCTTAGCTTTTAAATTGTTTAATTCAAACAATTGATCATATGTAGGTTTAGTTTGGTTCATAGATGTATTATACTTTTGAAAAATTTCTTGATTGAGTTGTGTTGAAATCATAGAGGGGGGTGAATATGTTTTCCTTTTAAAAACTTAAAAAATGTTTCGTATCAAATCACCGATAAAGCGTGATATAATATGAAGAGTGTTTATATAAATTCTATACCAACAATACATATTCACATCAATGTTCACATCAATCCATGACACAAACAAAATCAAAACTATATAAGCAACACAACACACAATTGCAAATATAAATATAGAGCGATAAATGCAAGTATAAATGTAAAGAGATAAGTAAAAGGAAACGCAAACTGGACACGATGATTTATAGTGGTTCGGTCACGAGGCACCTCTTCGCCCTACTCTACTCCTCGAGCACCAAACTCGAGAGTTATCTTCACTAGTCAACAAGCTCTCTTTAGGCGGAGAAAACCGTACACAACGTTGCTTATATCAATTTCCGACACTAAGCTAGATGTCGAGTTCTAATCTTAGCTAGAACCAATCTATCACGACTTCACAACACAACTTCACAACTTCACTACACTTCACATTTTCCCTACACTTCACAACTTTACATCACCAAGACACTACCAAGATCATCATGATCTAGCATACCTTCTTATGATCACCATGATCTAACTATTACACAAGTTTAGAATACATGGACTCGATCTAAACATTGTGAATGTAAGACATGTCACGAATGCACTAACTAAACTACATAACTTCGCATCTTGATGATAGCAAGAGTTCTTCTCTTGCACTTGAATGGATGGATGATTGGATCACATTTAAACAAACTTATTACAAGTTAAGTGATCAAAGAAAAATGTTTGAAAGAAGAGTTTAGATCTGAGAAAAACTATGTGCAAAGAGATGAGAAAATCTGTGGAAGCAGCCCACTATTTATAGGGAAAAATATTAATTTTTTATTTGGGCGGTCCCCTTAATTATACAAGGGCGGTCCCCTTAATTATGGTCGGTCCCCTTAATTAATTAAGGGGTCCGCCCATTTTTCAGACGCTCCCTTTTTTTGTCTTTTTGTGGGGTAGGTTTTTCTAGAACTTTTTAGCCGTTTTTAGGTAGAAAATTTGAATTCAAAATATTTATTTTGAATAAAACATTTCTTATAAATACAAAAATGTTTTGTATATGTTTTAAAAATGTTTGTCCCATTTTATAAAAAAATGTAAGGTTTGGAAAAATAAAAAATTTCTTTGATCATTCAACAAATTAAAGTTTGTTTGTTCATACCTTTAGTGATATACGTCGGGTGCGAACTTAAATTTGTTGTTGAAGAAAACTTGAGACGTCGAAAGATGTTGACGTATGAATTGATGATTTGTGATTACGAGTAACTTAAGCACTTTACGTTATGTGTTATAAGTTACATGTTTGTCATCACCAAAACATGAAGAGAATTTATAGATTAAATATCGTAATATTTCTACCAACAATCTCCCCCTTTTTGATGATGACAAAATATGTAAACTATAACTCATAGTAAAATGTATAAGTTACTTGTTTACACTTCTTCTCCCCCTTTTATCGAAACAAAAAGGTGGACTCCTAGACGAGACTTTTACTACACTTTAGCTCTTCAATCAAAGAGTCGAGCTTGTTTCATCCTAAGTGAAGTCTTTATTCTATCAATCCCTTTTAAACAAAGACATCCCTTGAAGATTGACTCAAGCGGATCTATGGATCAAATTAGTTGTAAACTCTTAACCTACATCAATGGTTAGTTTCGTGCAACATAAATTTTTTTTATATAGGGATGAAACACACATATCAAGAAATGTGGATGTCTTACATGGTTGCAAACGTAATGGCTTGTACATTTGCAAATGCTCATCCTTGATGTATGCTCCCCCTTGATTGGGGCACCAAGAAATCGAGTAACGGAAAATGCTACCAAACAAAGTTAGTAGAAAAAATGCAACACTCACACCCATACATATATATATAAATATATATATATATATATATAATATATATAATGATGATGAAGATATATAATGAGATACACTCATTTCTATTGACTTTCTCACTCCGAGTTAGTTGATATTGAAAAGGTGGCACTCAGCTCCAGCCTCCGATCACTAAAATTAAAAGTGCACTATTGAGTCTAGAGCCAAAAGAGATCATCCATTAATCTCATTAGGACACTTGTCATAATTTAGCTTGTTATCTCACACAATGTGAATATCAAGTAATATCATTAGAGTCCTACGCAAGATCCTTGTGATTTTGCCAGAACATCCGAGTGATACTTAGGTATTCACAATGAAGATGGAAATCCTGCTTGAGCCAACATCAAACAAGCTCATGGTAGGTGACTTGTGCGATTCTTATGAATCAAGCTTGTGACAACTGGAAAGCAACAATGGTGCGATTCTTTATGAATCAAACTTGTTCCAGGTTATGGATCAACGGTTAAAGAATTTTGAATTGCTTAAAACTCTCGATGTGTCACAAAACCACTTTAGCAAGTGACACGTCGATTGATTTTCAAATCGATTTTCTATATCAATCGGTGAGATAGTAACTCACTGGTTCACTCTTATCGTGCTGTCTGCTTTGAGACGTTCCGATAATGAGAACATGCTGAGTACGATGAATCTAATACTTATGTGTTAGAAAGATTCAATACTACAGCTGGAAATCCTGTCAAGAAGATTCTTCTTAAATTGAATCTATCTGATCACAGGTCGATCCTCACGGATTTGAAGGTTACTCCAACCAAACCTGGGCGAATGACAAAGCCATATTCGTCCCCCCGCTTTATTGCTAACTGTTTTTATGCAGGCTATTTAAAGATGGTGGTGGAGGTTCCTGATTCCAGCTGACTCACAAGATCCATAGCCACATGCTCATACCCGATAGACAAACATAAGGACTTCATGAAAGGCTCAAATACATATTTCAAGACTTCCGCTACTCTGATAACGAACGTCTTTCTCGAAGTGACGAAGTATTATAGTTAACGAATCTCAAGAAAGACGTAGCATTAAAGTTTTTCAAGACAACCATTCAAGAAAGGTATGAGCATGTTGGTTCAGAAATCACAAATCCACAAGATGGCAAAGTTTCAAGATGGCGAAGAGATTGTGCTTGGTTGATGATCTCAAGATGCTCAAGATCACAATGTCAAATACAAGTTCAAGGAACAAGCTCAATCCAGAAATCAATGATCACTACAACATACTCACAGGAGAATGTCAAAAGGACGAGCTAAAGACTAAAGACAAAGCATTGTATGCTAGGCTTAAAGTTTTGTAAAATGGAGTGACCTCCCTTAGGGGGAGATTGTTGGAAACACAAAAAGTGTCGGTCACTTCCAAGTTGTAATAGGTCTTAGCTCGTAGATTGTGTCATGTTAAGTATAGAAGCTAATCCGGCCCAAGGCCCATGGGAAGCCCATCATAGCCCATGGGCCGGCCATCATGTAACTATATAAGCCCTCTCCTAGCCTTGGAGAGGGGTTGGTTGTTTTCATTTTTCCATAATTTCCACATAGTAATAACATCATCCATTTCATCACTTTCTCCATCTAAACATCACAACCCACATCTCTCTCTTGTTCTTGGTTTAGATCATAAGATTACATGTTTCTTCAATTGGTATCAAGAGCCATGAAGTGGTGTGTTTAGTTTTTGTGTTTGTCTTGTGATTTGTGTTCAAAATCTTTATAAAGAACAAAATTTTTAATTCAAATTTTTTTGGCATAAAAACCTTAAAGTTTTCATTTTTATTGTTCCTATAGGGTTAGTAACACTATTAGTACAAGAATTTTTGCTAAAAACCATTCAAAAATATGTTTTTTTGAGTTTTAAAAATTTGAGTTTCGTAGTAGTTGGAACCGAACGAGTACAACCGAACAAGGTCGCCAAACTAGTAAGCTGATCAAGAGAACCGAACTAGCTCAGTTATAGTGGGAACCGAACTAGTATCTCTTTAGAAACCAAACGAGTTGTCTGTTTCAAGAACCGAACTAGTTCATTTGTGTTGGAATCGAACTAGAATCCTGTCAGTTAGAACCGAACGAGTGCTCACTAGTTAGAACAGAACGAGATTTAACTCAGTTGGAACCGAGCTAGTTAGTCTAGTTGGAACCGATCTAGAAGGACCGAACTAGCTGTTTTCATTTGGAACCGAACTAGATAACCGAACAAGTTAAGCCGAACCAGCTGAACCGAACTAGTTTGTCCCTTTGTCAACCAAACTAGTCAATTCCATTTAAGACACACTAACTCAAATTTCTAAATTATTTGGTTATTTCTTTGACTTTTAAAATCCCGTGAAACATTAACTTGTTTTCCCGGTTTTGTCGAGAATTGTAAAATCCCGTGTAGTTTTATTTCCAGACTCAACAATCAAATAACCAAACACAATTTCTTTCTACCACCGATTGATCAATTTGTAATCTATTTTATACCACAATGACGACTCTTGCCGATAAGTCACTTCTTTCAGGAGGAGACAACAAACCACCAATGCTTGAAAAACACTTGTATGATTCTTGGAAGAGCCGAATGGAACTGTATATGTTGAATAGACCTCATGGAAGAATGATTCTTGCCTCTGTTGAAAAAGGACCACTCGTTTGGCCTTCAATCACTGAGGATGGAGTAACAAGGCTTAAGGAATATATTGAACTGACTCCCGCTGAAGCCATTCAAGCTGATTGTGACATCAAAGCAATAAACATCATTCTCCAAGGCCTTCCAACTGAAATCTATGCTCTTGTGAGTCAACATCGTGTTGCAAAAGATCTTTGGGAGAAGATTAAACTGCTAATGCAAGGAACGTCGTTAACAAAACAAGAACGAGAATGTAAGCTGTATGATGAATTCGATAAGTTCACTTACAAGAAAGGAGAGTCGTTACATGAGTACTACTTGAGGTTCACTCTGTTACTCAATGATATGAACATCTACAAGATGCCATTGGAGCAATTTCAAGTTAACACCAAGTTTTTAAACACTCTTCCTGATGAATGGAGCAAATTTGTTACTGATGTTAAATTGGTCAAAGACTTGCATACTACCAATGTTGATCAGCTTCATGCTTACCTGCAACAACACGAAAGACATGCAAATGAAGTTCGTTTGATGCATGAACGTAACTCCGATCCTCTTGCTTTAGTTGCATCTCACCAATTACCTCCGTCAACTTATCAATCTCATCTACACACTCTCCCGAACTCTCAACTTCAACATCATGTTTCACCATATCCGTCTTCACAGTTTGTAACACCTTATCAGACTCAACAATTCACAACCAGTCAATCAACACCTCTTTCAATCACTTATCCATCAAATGAGTACCAATCCTCAGTTCACCACAACGTTTATTCTCCACAATCATCCATCCCACAATTGGAATATGCTCCCACAACTTACCAACATCAACAATCTGAATTTTCCCAACCAGACTCCGGTCTAATTGTTCCAGTGTTCCAGAAAGGGGATGATCCAATTGATGCGATCAATCACATGATGTCATTCTTAACTGCTGTTGTCACATCCCGGTATCCTACTACCAACAATCAGCTAAGGACTTCGTCAAACCCTCGTCAACAAGCTACCATCTATGATGGAAAAGTAACTGTGCAACCTGTTCAGGGGAGACAAACTACTTATGCTGCTGGAACAACGAGAAAATACACACCTGGAGCAAGTGGAAGCAACACAGGGAAACAACGGACTATCATCTGTTACAACTGCAAAGGGGAGGGTCATATTTCCAAGCAGTGTACTATGCCCAAGAGAAAAAGGGATGAAACGTGGTTCAATGATAAAGTGTTGCTGGTTCAAGCTCAAGCAAGTGGTCAAGTTTTAACAGAGGAAGAAATAGCATTTTTGGCAGATCCAGGACTTCCTGACACTCAAACCTCTCAGACTGTCATTACCCACAATGCTGCTTATCAAGCCGATGATCTGGATGCCTATGACTCTGATTGTGATGAACTTAACTCAGCCAAGATTGCTCTCATGGCGAATCTTTCCAGGAATGGCTCAGATGCACTCACTGAGGTACACAATCCGGATAATTTGGCCTATGATTTAATCAATCAAAGTGAGCAGATAATGACGTCTTCTGAACAGTCTAATGATGTGAATCAGCCAGAAACTGAAATAACCAGTGATAGCAATATCATTCTTTATTCTCAGTATCTGAGTGAAACACAACAGGAAACTGTCCAGAATTCTAACTCTTATGCTCAACAAGATGTCATGATATTATCTATGTTTGAACAATTAAATACCCAAGTGATGAAATGCACCAATGTGAATCTGGAATATAAAAGTGCCAATAAAGCTTTGACTACCGAGCTTGACAAATATAAAGAAGAGGTTAAAGATTTAAAAGAAATGCAAAATGTTGAGAATAGTTTTTCAGGATCAAATGAACAGTATGCAGAGATTGAACGTCTTAAGCAAACTCTTTCTGAACAAGTGCAAGAAAAGGATTCTTTAATGAAAACATTTTCAGATCTCAAAAATGATTTAAAAATGGAAGAAAACAGAAATATTGATAGAGAAATTGCTTAAGAAAAGAAAATTAAGCAACTTGATAATATAATTTTCAAAAGAGGTCAATCTGCGCAAACTGTTCATATGATGACTAAATCTAAAATTTATTATGATCATTCCACAAAACAAGCTATCGGTTTTGAAAAACCTCTCTATCTGAAGAAAGTTCGGGAGTCAAAGCCAAAATTGTATGACGGGAATGTCATTCTTAAAATGGATGCTATTGTGATTTCTGATTCTGATGAGACATTAATGCTTTGTGAAGAGAGTCGTTTAAAAATGCTTTTGAAAGAACAAGATCCAATGGTTCTAAAAGATAACGTAAACACTAAACCCATTAATTATGATGTTCTTAATAATGATTACAACAAACAATTTGTTTGACAATCTGATTTATATAGTGAACATGCCTATTGGAAAGCGACTTCGGTCCCACCTTTAGACCCATCTCCTTCTTCCACAACCAACAAAGTTGAGGTTCCAAAAGAACTTCCTAAATTGAGTATAGTGAATACTAGCTTGAAAGAGCTTAAATGTCATCTTGCTGGCTTTGATCAGGTAGTCAAAGAAAGAACCACTACCACAGCTATCACCGAGGGCACGTAGGGGTTTGAACATACAAAGGCTTGTTTTCGAGATGAAATTATTCCATTTATAAAAGAATTAAAATATATCTTCAATAACTTCAATCAATACTTGGTTGATGAACTTACCAATGTCCAAAATGTCTTTTATCAAATGGAACAGGCTGTCGAACAACATCACTTGGAGTCCAGAACTTTCGAAGTTAAAATGAATCAAATTTTGAGTGAAAATGAACAAATCTTGGCACAAGCCATTGATCATGATATTGTAAAAACTGTTGTGAATTTGTCTGTGAATGATGGTTGTAAAACTGTGAATGAATGTCAAAAGTGTCTCGAACTCAAGACTGAGCTTCTTAACAAAAAGGATGTTGTTGATAAAGAAACTTATGATAAACTTTGTAAGAGTTTTACAACTTTTGAAAAACATTGCATCACTTTGGAAGCCGATTCTCAACTTAATTAAGAAATTTTTCAACAGACAAACAGTGTTTTAGATCAAAATGCTCTAAGTTTTACTCAGTTGTTTGAATTAAGTGAATTGAGAGCTCAGTCTCAAGAGAAAGACACAGTCATTGTCAAGTTGAAAGAGCAAATTAAGTCCTTAAAAGGAAATGTGGATGATAGTAAAGTCAAAATGGACATGGATGAAATTGAGACTCTTAACATTGAATTGGAACATAGAGTGACAAAACTTGTTGCTGAGAATGAGCATTTGAAACAGACTTATAAGCAACTTTATGACTCGATTAAACCAAAATGTGTTCAATCAAAAGAACAATGTGATGCGTTAATCAAACAAGTCAATATAAAGTCTGGGGAAATTTCTGATTTAAATGCAAAACTTCAAGAACAAGGTTTGGTCATAGCAGCCCTAAAAAATAAGTTAAGGAAACTTAAAGGAAAAGCTGTAGATAAGGAGGCTATTGAGACCCACTCTGTTGATCCAAATGTGTCTAAGGATAATATGGAACCAATCACGCCTAAATTGTTGAATAAAAGGACTGCTCACTCCTCCTATATTAAACACACTCAGGAAAGACTCGTGTCAAACCCTCATTCTTCAACACCATTTGTACCACCTTCGAGATCTGACTGGGATTTGTTGTTTCAACCAATGTTTGATGAGTCACTTAATCCCTCACCTTATGTTGATTTACAAGCACCAGAAGTCATTGCTCCTATTCCTGAAATAGTTGCACCTGAACATGCTGTATCAACTGGCTCACCTTCCTCAACTACAGTTGATCAAGATGCACCATCATCAAGTAACTCTCATACAACACAAGAAACTCAAACTCCTATTATTTCTCATGATGCTAAAGAAGATAATCAAGATATTGAAGTTGCACACATGGGTAATGATCCGTACTTTGGTATTTCAATCCCAGAAGATGCATCTGGTCAATACATATTGTGCCTCCCGATCACCAAGTTTCTGAACACAATAGCAAATGGACTAAGGATCACCCACTTGAGAATATAATCGGTGCTCTTGACAGACCAGTCTCCACATGACTACAACTCCATGAAGAAGCCTTATTCTGTTACTATGATGCCTTTCTCACATCAGTCGAACCTAAGAACTACAAAGACGCATTAACTCAAGCATGTTGGATTGAAGCTATGCAAGAGGAACTTCATGAATTTGAACGTCTGGAGGTTTGGGAACTTGTTCGTCTTCTGATAATTTGTGTGTTTCTAATTCTATGAATGATGTGAAATTTCGTGCTAAACCTAAGAAGAGTAAATCTAAGATGAGAAAATCTAAGAAAGATATTTGGAAACCAACAGGAAAAGTGTTCACTAAGATAGGATATATTTGGAGACCTACTGGTCGGACCTTCACTATTGTAGGAAATGCGTGCCCTTTAACTAGGATTACCACTACTAATGAAGTGCCTTCTAGGAAACCAATAGTTCTAGAATCTGAATCACCCAAACCTGTGGTTAAATTGGTATACTCAAGGAAACCTAGGAAGAATAAGAATACTGAGTCCGTTAGCAAAACTAAGGTTATAAAACCAATGTCTGCTAACAAACAGGAACCCAGTAAATCCTGGGGATCCACAAAAACCAATATTCCATCTACTTCTCTTAATGAATGCAGGTTGTCCAAATCGTCCTCTGGTATTTAGACTCCGGTTGCTCGAAGCACATGACCGGAGATCGCTCTCAGCTCACCAATTTCATCAGTAAATTCTTGGGTACAGTCAAATTCGGAATATTCAAGTGCAAAGATAATGGGTCTAGGAGACTATCAGATTGGGAATGTTACTATTTCAAGGGTTTATTACGTTGAAGGACTTGGGCATAATCTATTTTCTGTGGGACAATTCTGTGATTCCAATCTCGAAGTGGCCTTTCGTCAACACACATGCTTCATTCGCAATCTAGAAGGTGTTGATTTATTGACGGGATCTCGAGGGGATAATCTTTATACACTCTCACTTGGGAATATGATGGCATCCTCTCCCATTTGTCTATTGTCAAAGGCGTCTAAAACCAAGTCTTGGTTATGGCATCGTCGTCTATCTCACTTGAACTTTGGTGCTATCAATCATCTTGCAAGACATGGACTTGTCCGAGGTCTCCCTAAGCTCAAGTTTGAAAAGGATCACTTATGTTCTGCATGTGCATTAGGCAAAAGTTCAAAGAAACCCCACAAACCCAAATCTGAGGACACCAATCAAGAAAAACTCTATCTGTTGCATATGGATCTGTGTGGGCCAATGCGTGTCGCGAGTGTCAATGGAAAGAAGTACATCCTCGTTATTGTCGACGACTACTCTCGATTTACATGGGTAAAATGTTTGCGATCAAAAGATGAGGCTCCAGCTTTTATTATCAACTTTTTGAAGATGATCCAAGTACGGCTTAAGGAAACCGTTCGTCGCATCAGAACAGATAATGGAACTGAGTTTGTTAATCAGACATTGCGTGAATATTATGAGAAGGTTGGCATCTCTCATGAAACATCAGTTGCACGCTCTCCACAGCAAAACGGTGTTGTTGAAAGACGAAATCGTACGCTAATTGAAGCAGCCCGCACTATGCTAATTTATGCAAAAGCTCCTTTATTTCTATGGGCCGAAGCGGTTGCCACAGCCTGTTATACCCAAAATCGTTCCATGATACGTCGTCGTCACGGTAAAACACCATACGAGCTTTTACACGACAAACCTCCCGATCTATCGTATCTACATGTGTTTGGTGCACTCTGCTACCCAACGAATGATAGCGAGAATTTGGGCAAGTTACAACCGAAGGCTGACATTGGTATTTTCATTGGATATGCACCCACGAAGAAAGCATTCCGGATTTACAACAGACGTACCAGACGAATAATTGAAACCATTCATGTTGACTTTGATGAGCTGACCGCAATGGCTTCCTATTCGAAAATCCTTTGTATCATATGTATATAATATAACTCAAAAAAACCAAAAATATTTTCTTTTTATATAAATTTTTCAAAAACAAAATACAAAATTAAAAAATGAGAAAAATACAAAAAGAAGTTTTTCAATGGCATGTCTTTTGCAAACGATAATATTTACGTCCCTAGAAATGTCTTTCAATAAAGACACGTGGACATAAATAAAGTTCGTGCAAAAGTTCAAATGTTTTTCAAAACATGCCATATGGCTTGCTATTATTTCAGATAGTAACCCGTTTTTCACATTGAGGAAAACATGTCGTCAAAAAGACAGTTGTTCCTGACAAAGGGAATTTATTCTCGAGCATGGTATACTTAATGACCATGCAAAGGCTTGTGATTACTTTGCATCACAACCCGTACTTCCTATATCAAATAAGTGTACGTTTCAGTGCATTTATTTGTCAAAATAAGAGAAATCTTATTTTTATTGGTAAACATTTATCTTAACAATGAATCAGTGTTTTTAGTAATCACAAAAGGATTTTTTCAAAGACAATTCAACCACTCAAACAATGACAACAACTCTTTAAATAGAAAACGGGTCATTATTTAAGGGGGAGAAATCGTCATCAAATAATCTTTTAAAATGGTCTTTCAAAATAAGTCACGGAATTAACGGATAAAGTTTTTAATAATGACGGATCATAATTTAAGGGGAGTTAATGGATTATTAAATACACAAGCTTTAGATGTCATGTGTTTAAAACTTTATGCACTTATTTGCAATTTGAGACTTAGTGAATTCAGGCTTTAAACTACAGATGATCAATATTGCCAACACCTCATAGTTTGTAAAAGACTTAGGAATGCTTGGAAATACTTTCATAGTTTTAAACACCTTGAAGTTGATTCTCATGGAATAGATTTAAGCTTATTAATTCTTCAAACACGATCTCGAATATGTATGCGTATAAGGTTTTGCTGATTCCGACGTGTTGAAACCAGCAAGGGGGAAGGAGTAGATGTATACTTGATAGTGTCCTTAGCCTTCTTTTGAGGTTAGCTTTTTTTGTCTTTTGAGGATAGCTTCTTTTGATTTTAGGTTGTGTTGAATCTTTCGAGTACACTATTTCTATCACATGATGGAAGAGACATCGCGTCATTAGCCAGTATGCATTATTTGAGTCCATAGGGAGAAGTGCTTGGAGTATAATTATTTAAAACGTGAGAAGAATTCTTTCTAATTCAATTAATGTCTTGCCCAACCGGTCAATCTCTAAGCTTATTCTTAAAATGAGTAGAAATATTTGATAAAAGAGGTACATGATTCGCTGTTAAGCACACACTTATATAGCAACCCTAATACAGATCCTGACCGAATGCCCTTGACCAAGGAAAAAGGTCAAATTCCACAAAAG